>JANHFT010001478.1:51700-74979 GCA_032467955.1 Pseudoxenodon macrops
TTATTTTAGCACATGCACTCAAAAGCCTGACTGGGCTTATTATCTGGGGAGGTCTTATTTTCAGGGAAACAGGGTAGCTGTTTTGAATCTGATACATAATTGTAATATATAGGTCACTTGTAAAGTAGAGTGAATTAATAATATTAATTAAATTGAATTGTGATGTTATCTTCTAATCTGTAACTGCTAAGCTACTGAAAGACATTTTTGTTTCCTGAAGACAAATTATTGTGGTAAAATGGTGGCTTATCTTGTAGTTCCAGTCACAGAAGCGACATTTTCCTCATCATACAGAGTGTATATGCATACACAACCATGGGAACGCATAGCACTAGGAAGATTCCCCACAATTTCCCATTTATTACTTTCAGGATCATATTTCTCAATGTTCTGCAGGTAAGAACCTCTGGAAGAGGAATAGCCTCCTGTCACATAGATACATCCATTCATGATGACTGCGCTGCCTTCCATCCTTCTTTCTATCATATCAGCCTTTTGAGTCCACACATTTTGCTCAGGATCGTAACAATCTGTGATTGTCGTCTGACCGCCCACAAGGTACAGCTTGTTTTCCAATGCAACGGAACATAATCCATACTCTACAGCAAAACAGATGAATTATTAGCATTGTCCATTATATTTTGAAGAATAAAAAAAAGAAAGGAGACCTACCAATTGACAGAAGTAGAATCTTCTGTCATTCTAATATAGTTCTCTGTTGATTTCAAGAATTTTGGATTTAGATTATGATTTGTAGCCATATTTTGCTTAACTGAGATAAGGAAATTTATCTATTTACTTATAATTAGATATATTCTTCAGAAAAGGGCTTTCTCAGCATCGTACAGGAAAGTCACGAATAACGGGTGTTATGGCAAAGAAGTTGAACATAGTAATTGGTGAGGGCATGAAAAAAAATGAAACATCAGTACAAATGCTACAATGTAAAGAATAAAAAGGGAAATAAAGAACATAAAAAGCAAGTTGGAAATCTATATATATGGTGGTGATGAGAAATTCTAACAATTTAAATATGCATATTTATTTACTCTGTTTCTATCATGCCACAGTCCAAGGACACGTAGTGATTTACAACATCATACTGCAGCCAAACGTGTTATGAAAACAAAAGTAAAAAAATTGCAGGTTATCAATATTATTAAAATATTAAAATAATCAACCCCAAAATCACAGAAATATTATGTGGCATCCCAAATGACCTAAATCTTAACTTACATTTAAAATTATTCTAAACAGTTCTTCTGAATACTTAAAAAAGGGTGTCATATGTTCCTTGGTGCTACAATTAGAAGCACTGATTTTTAGCAACTCTTGAGTATTATGTGGGGAAATAATTCTCAAAGTACCCACACAGAACTCATGAACTGAAAAAGTAGATTTTAGATGGAATGGAAGTTCTGTAGATTGCTAGGTCAAAGCCATATAAGGCTTTATTGGTCAAAACGAACACTTTGAACTGTACTCAGTAGCCTTTCAGCATTACTGTATGGGTTGAAAAGCATTCTTCACCTAATAATAGGTGGATGGCTGCATTCTGTATCTGTGGAAACTTTTAGGTAATCCTCAGAGCAGTCCCATGGAGAACACACAGCAGAAATCTAGACAAGAAATGGTGAGGATACTAGTATCTGTCATCAGGACCTTTTTCTCCAAGATTTGCAACTGGTATACCAGTTGAATCAGGAGAGATTCCCCTTGAAAAATACCAAAAAGGTGTCACTTTCAGAATTATTTGCAAGTTACCAAGGAAGAAGACCTCCACAGCTGAACTGTACACTTTCCTAATGGTCAGGAGAGGTTAAGGCTTGAGTCATCATGGGCTTTTGAAAGAGAACAAGGTATGAGAGTCAAAGCTAATAATGATCATGTCCCCAGTACTGTATGTTAGTTTTTTTTGTACAGGGGCCAAACTGATGTACAGTAGTTATAATTCATCTTACAAAATAAGAAACAAAAAACAAAAAAAATTAATTGTATTTTAAGTGTAACCCACCAAAGACATCCTGGAGTCAGGTGACTTTTAAAGCTAATAAGTAGTAAGTAAATAAATGGATTGACTAGAATTGGAAGAAGTTTTCATTATAATTGGGGAGGGGGGCATTTTTCTGTGTGGATACTAGACAGCCATCTGTCCTGAATGCTTTAATTGACTAGGAATTGTACTCGATTATCTAAATGTCCTTTTCCTTCTCTGTGACTCATATGTAAATACTTTCGATGGGAGAACAGGTCTACAGTATTTATTTAAATTGTTTTGTAGAAGCAAAACTTACCTGGGTACGAACTTGTGGTGATTATACTCCACTCATTAATATCTGAATTATATGCTTGAATTTTATCGTAAGTGCAGCTTCCCCGATAACCATAATGGCCTCCAGTGACATAGATGACCTCATTCAGGACACAGGCAGTGGCATTTCCAACACCTATTTAGTAATACTAAATTTGTAAAAGGTTTCTAAAAAGAGATAAATAATATTCAGCACAATTGCCATCAACAGGCCATTAATATGATACATGCACACAGCTAATAAGATAATTAATACATACACAAACGTGTCCATCATTCAACATGTCCACCTTTTAAGATAAGTATTAAGTAATATTGTGCAAAGCACAGGAAAAGAGTAAAAAAATAGTAAGACAAAGAAATTAAAAAGATAGGAAAAAGACAAAGAACTAACTCTAGTTTACATGGACACAATTCCCCAAATCTTTATCTACCTGCCAACCAGCCCTAAGTCCACAGCATCCAAAAATACCTCCGTATATTTTCATTTGTTTTTCTAGTTACTTTTACTTTCAATATTTACTCTTTGCAACCAACCACTACACATTGCCCATCTTCCAGCATTTGTGCATCTTAAATTATCTTTAGTAAACATTCTATCATGGCATACTAATTTTACTTGCTCAAGATTTTATAAATATATATGTGTATGTGTGTGTGTGTGTTTTTATATAATATATAATATACACGGGTCTTTTCCCGTGTAAGATTGAGGGTATCTTGGCGACGTTTTGACGAAATCTCATTCGTCATCTTCAGGTGCTTTCAGTTTGGTGCTTCTAGGAGCAATGTGTGATAGCAGCCATTTCTTCCTTTTAACTGCCAGTGTGTGTATGTGTATATATATATATACACACACACACACATATGTACATATACACATATATGTGTGCATATACATACATATATATATATATATATATACACACACACACGCATGTATACACACATATACACACATGTGTATGTATGTATGTATGTATATAAATATCAAGTGTATTCCAGTATTGCCATAATTTTTGGAGTCATATGTTGTTATTTTGTATTACTTATGCCACTTTCTTTCTTGTTCTAGGATTTGAGAGAGGAATGCTTGAAATTGAAAACAAGAGTTTTTGACCTGGAACAACAAAACCAAACACTAAATGTGCTATTCCAACAAAGAGTGAAACCAACATCTAGCGTACTATTTCAGGTAAACTTATTTGTAAATAAATGTTTGCATTCATATATATTATAGTTTTATCCTGATTGAAATTGCCTAGGAATGGATAGTTAGTGGCAAAGTCAATAAGAAAAAATGTCATTTTATAGATACAGTAAATTACAAGAACATGGCATTTGAAAGCTGCTGTATTGCATTTGAAATGAAGAGTCCAGATAGTTCTCGCCTAGGATTTCCATGATTAATGTCCATTTGCGGTTTAGTGTTATGACGGTGATGAAAAACTAACTTTTCATCTAACAACAAACTCAGACTGTAAAGCAAAGGAAAGCTGAAGGTAGGTCCTAAGCACGTTATACTTAGCAACCATTTCTTAACGATCAAGTTGCCGGTCCCTGTTGTGGTTGCTAAACAAGGGCTACCTGTGTACACAAGGAAAGAGATGAAATGCATTATTGTGTGAGATGTTGCTTGCTGAAAAATTAGACACTTTGCTGTAATAAAGAAGCAGAACAATTTTCCAGGGGGGCAAAATACTTCCATCATGTAATCTCAGGATTGAAGTCTACATTTCCAGACAAACAGATGATTTATCTGTAATCTTGTGTAGATGAGTTGTATCCTGTGGTAACCTTCGCTCATCTAACTTCTGTGCTCAGTTTTTCTTGAACTCTGATTTTCCTTTTTCATTGCAAGTTTTCCAAAGCTTAGGGGAGATTTCCACAGAACAACATGTTGTAAAGAAAAGGGATGTAGAAGTTAGAAAACATGAAATAAAAGATGTCATGACTTAGACAAACAGAAGTGCTTTATGGTAATACAAAACCATCCTTGGATTTAGCTCTATGTTTTCCATATGAATGGGTTCATTCATATGATAGAAAGTTATATGAAGAAAAGGAAGTGCTTTCATTGCCTTCTAAATATCATATCTGCACAGTTTACAATAAGCGAAAGTCATCAACATTACACAATGACAGCCTTGTAGCTGGATCTCCCTTTGTGCATAAAATTAATAAAAGGTTAGTGTTGGGACCAGAAGAGGGGAATGTATCTCTCCTGGTCCTGCGGGCTCCCTTGTCTGCATTTAGTACCGTCAACAAGGGAATCCTTCTAAGCCAACTGAAAGGAGTGAGGAGAGGGATTCTGTGTTGCAGTAGTTCTACTACTGGCTCGCTTCGTTCAGTAGTTGTGGGGAGGGAAAGGATGAATCTTTGAGTGTCCTGTGGTGTGGCTCAGCCCTTCTCTCCATAACCATCAGGGGAGAGTATTCATCAGTAAGGGATTATCTGTATAAAGCTACCATCTCTGGCACAGCAGGACATGCAGGTGTGTCCCTTTCTCAGTATTTAAAGGCTGTTAAAATTGGATAGGGTGGAAATGGGTTCATGCTTATAGTTCCAAACTAATGGCTGGAGGTTCAGAAACTAACTCAGAAAAGTCCTCTGCCACCACTGATGTAGTGATGCTTTCAGGCACAGCAGCAGCATGAATGTTCATTTAGAAATGACAGAAGGATAATGGAAACTTTTTGCATATCCCATATTTCAACTGAATGTGTGTGTCACCAGACAGAATAAGATGCACCAGTTGCATGTGGACAAGTGCACCGTGAAAGCAGAAAGGTCTCATTCCATACCTCTCTAATTGGAGGGACTAAGTTTAGATTTATCCAAACTTTTTTTTTATGTTATAGTGCAAGCTCATGGAAGCCATTGATTTTAGAATGAGAGTGATAGAAGTGTATTAATAATCCAAGCACATCATAAGCCTGCTCCCTTGCACAATTCTATCTAAAAAAATAGAAATAATTTTCAAGATACGTCTGTAGGGAAAAAAAACCATACAATATCAGAAGAGAGTAAAAAAAATGAAACGCATTAGGGAAGATACTGCACAACATTGCTTCTGGAATTCTTTCTAAAACTTGGATAATAGCAATTATTTGAAACAATTATTTGAAGGAAAGAGAAAGAAAGAGAAAAAAGAAGGAAGGGAGAGAGAGAGAAAGAAAGAAAAGAAAGAAAAGAAAGAAAAGAAAGAAAAGAAAGAAAAGAAAGAAAAGAAAGAAAAGAAAGAAAGAAAGTGATTGGCCCATATTGCCTCTCCCATAAGGATGTGCTAGTTTTTCCCCCCCCACTATCCTGGCCAGATCTGGCTCATTTTTAGTCTGTGTTGTTTTTGCCTTCCTGTCCTACCAAATTTGGAGAATTATCCTGCATATGGACAGAGTCCCAAGATCCTTTACCTAATTTCCTTCTGCCTTTCTTTTGGGTTGAATTTTTTTTAAACCCTCCAAATAAAGCTTTTTTTTCTATTTATCCTATTGATTTGACCACCCGGAGATGTATGTCCCATGTTTTGTCATAACTGTGAGAAACTGGGTTAATTTTGTGTTTGCCCTTTCTTTCCTTGTTTTTCATCTGCCCTCATTCTTCTATTTGAGTGATGAGTGAAAAATCTGGACTGAAACATATTTGGATTAGCTACCTTAGTGATATCTGGAGAGAAGACACATAAAATTCTCTCCTCAGGGAAGTGCAACTGTTTGTAATGTCGATGGTGGAGTGTTGGTATCTGGCACAGTTTTTCTAGCAGTCTGTCTACTTAATGGTCCTTTTTAATGCTGCCTTGGTTCTACTGAAATGTACAGCTGTTTTTACATCTTTTTATTGTGTTTATATTGTTTTATTATATTTGCTTGTTTAGTTTATTTGTGCTCAATTTTAGAAGTGGTGTTTATACTTAGTAATTGACTCCAGATGAATAATAGCAACAGCTAATAGACACCATAATCACTCAGTATTTATAAAGCACAGAAAATACAGCACGTGCAGTACAAGATAATACAAATGGATTGCTGTTTGGTGGTTTAGGGAAAAAATATGAAGGGAAAGGCTTAAAGGGGAGATGCTGTCCTAACTAGCAAAGTCTAAAAAAAAAAACCAGAAACAAGTAAAAGAAAAAGGAATATAAAAGTAATTTACTAGCATAAAAAGAAACAAAATATAATCAAATATCGAGAGGACTAGGGGTGACATTATAGCAGTGTTCCAAAAGAGAGCAAAGTCTGACATCAAGTCAACTTGGATATGGATTATCCGGTGGACTGACTGGACCAGCAGGAATTCTCTTTAAGTGATATTAAACTGAGGATAGGGAGAAGATTCTTTCAAATAATCTAGTACAAAAGTCCAATGTGATATGGAAATCATTAACTTTATTTTGAATTCTACCTAGAGGGAAAAACTAAAAAAAACATGGATTTTAACTAATACCGGTATGGCCTAGGATATTTCTACATATATTCCTAAGAAAGTATCCAAGTATAAAATGTTCATTATTCATTGAGGCATCTTTTTTTAAAATATCTATTACAGTAACATAACATAGAGAACACAAAATCAAGACACACAGCACATGCTAATTAAATCAGCACAATTTTCCCTACCTTTATAGGAGAAAGACATAACAATATGAAGTTTGATTGCAAAAAAGTAGCATAACAGAATCTAGCTGTCGGCTAAGTTATAAATGAAGCCCAATGTTTAACATATAATCAAATTATCCCTACAGAAATCATAGCCAAAACTGAACTAATATATCATAATAAACCAGTTATTTTAATACGATTTCTCTGTGAAGAAATCAATAGAAGTCAATTATCTTCTGCAATTTAGTTGTTAATAGCCACTCTACTCTTACTAATACACATTTAGTATGCTATCGTTTCACACAGTTTTTATACAGTTAAATAAAACCAGTGGCAAGTAAACCTTTTTCCTGAGATATATCCCAGATAAAGTAAGATTTTAGATCATCACAAAATATGTATAAAAACCTTCCTCCTTAGATATAGATTTGTATGACCTATAGACAGAGGTCAGTAAATTTTACAATTTTGAAATAAGGTACCGGTACCTCTAATAAACATTGTATAGACAATTTTCATTTGTATAAACTTTGTATAGTCAAGTCTGATGAAACTGATGAAATGCATATATTTACACAATGCAGTATTTATTGGTGTACACCATTTACATTTCTTCCTCATGCTTCCTTAAAGTTAAAATGGTATTATTATATACTCTTAAAATTTTATGAATTCAATTTTACTCATATTTTATTGGTTCTCAATGCATGGCTTTTTGAATGACATAATGTCTGTGTAGTGTAGGTTTAATATCTTCATTAAATGATTTTGAACCAAACTCTTGTCATTCTTAACAGAAAAATAAATTTGTTAATTTAAATTTGACTCTATTGTCTCATCAAGTTCTTGGAACCACAGCATGTCTACAATATTGTGAGTACACCTTGAATGTACAGGAGTTATACCAGTATTTTCTAAGCAATGTCCTTCAGGTTATGTTGTTGGTTCCAACGATATTGCTTCATGATACTGTCTGGAGAGAGTTTGTCCCATTATTTTAGTTTTGAGCTTGTTTCTCTGTCTTTCTGTTCCAGTTCTTACTATCTGTGCTCTTATTCTGGTGCAGATAGTCCTCGATTTACAACCACAATTGAGCCCAAAATTCCCATTGCTAAGCCAGTTGTTAAGTCAATTTTGTCCTATTTTATAACTTTTCTTGCCACAGCTGTTAAATGAATTCCTGTTTAGTTAGTACCCAATGCACATGCTGCCCTGTTGCTTTTGCATATCAGAAGGTCACAAAAGGTGATCACATGACCCCGGGACACTGCAACCATCATAAATACATGCCACTTGCCATGTGTCCAAATTTTGATCATGTGACCATGAGGTTGCTGCAACAATCATTAAGTGTGCAAAACAGTCATAAGTCCCTTTTTTTTAGCGTCATTGTAACTTCAAACAGTCACTAAGCTAATGGTTGTAAGTCGAGGATTCCCTGTATTCTAATTTATTTTACCTCACTAGCTTCCATGAAGTTTAGTGCTGTATTTATTGCCGCCACAGGAAAGATGTAGAAACAAATTATATCCTACAGATCACTTTGAAAGTACATGTGTATTGTCCACATTGAACAAAGAGACTAATAACTCCCTTGCCTCAGTAAACCAAAAAGAAGAGCTATGGATCTTTGGTTTGGAAAAAAAAAGACAACACTGCTAAATCTGTGTGTGTTTTCTGTGTGTCTGTGTGTCTATGTGTGTGTAAATATACACAGATACACATTCAGTGTAAAGCAGCAATTTCGTTTTCTTTTATCTCTTTCTTTTAAATCTCATAGCTGAGGAGAAGTAATCTTGTGAGAAATAGTTTCTTGCATTACTCATTTTTGGCACATTCAGCTTCAGAGCAAAGTTCAGAATAAAAAAGATGAGAACATAATTTCCATTCTTAGTTCTGAAAAGGTGTAACCCCAAGAATTTGAGTGCACAGCCTCTTCCTTTGATAGATAGATGTAGATACAATCTTCCTCCCCCCTCTCATTTGTGTTCCCTGTAACCAGCTGAAAGAAAAAAATAATAATATTACTCTAGATCAATTTTATGCCAGGGATGTTTTCTGCAACATGTTCAAAGGTTTTTTATAATTAATATAGTTTAAAAAATGTCAGCGTCATACATTTTTCACCATGACCCACCGATCCACAGACACTCAACCACACACATACACATAAAGAAAAGCTGGCAACATCGCAGGGCTTGAAAATATTGTAACAGAAACATTTGTATTTATCTCTGGGATTTGATTGTGCAGATTGGCACATTAATTCCTTGGTGCTAGAAATTCGGAGCATCCATTTTTGGCAGTAGATGTCACGCAAGGGAAATCTAATTCTCATCATGAGAAGATTAGATAAACCAAAATCTGATCCAAAATACCTAGCCTTTCTGCAAACTAAGCATTCTGAACCCTGACATACTGCATGTTTCCAAACTGAAATATTTTTCTTTGGCTTTGCCTCAAGCCAGCATTTTATCTGGGTGAAGCAGCTCCAGTGGCTACATGAGATCCCACTCAGATTAATCTTCCCATCTGTAATACATAATATATTCTACTCCTTTGATTATTGTCTTGGGATTAAGCTTTCAACTTATTTTATGGTGTTGCCTGTTGCATTGTATGTTTCTAACATGTCATGTTTTGGCAAAGAAGACATTTTAATTTTAATTTTATGATTTTTTGTATGGAGATATCATGTCTTTCATATAAATAAGCACAGACCTCTTGATTAGATTAAGACACTTTCACTGTACTTTTGAGATACTTCGAATGTGCAGAAATGTAAAATCACTTTCAGCAGGGCTGGGAATGTTTCAGCTTCTCGTAGAAAGATCAGGAGAACAAAATTCAGAACATATATCGAGCCTTGAGCAAGAATTGGGGGGGAGGATATCATTTGTCTACCACCAACACCTTCAATTTTCTGTACTTGAAACACCAAACATGACTGGTGAGATTTTAAGAAGTGTATGAGAAATTTATAAGCAAAGGAATTGGCTGGATTTCTCCAGTTTTCTCCTTGGCAAAGAGAAATTTTCCAGCAATTTCTCAAGGAAGGAATGAAAACACTGCAACTGAAATAAAACAGTGGGGAGATTATCTTTTTGATGCTTTCCCAGAGGGTTTAATTAACCTTCCCCTCTCCCCCCCCCCTTTTTTTTTATTTATTTCGGTTTAACCAAAGAACAATCTTATAGGTCACTTTATAATCTCATAACTAAATGGAAGAACACCGTATTTCACCTAAGATAATTTCTCCAAAATTCTCTCCCTTTTTGAAAGAAGGTCTATAGCAAATTCTTTTTCATGAAATGAAATGAGAATTGGCAGAGAAAGTACAAAAGAACGTTAGGTTAGCATTATTTTTTCCCCTTTTCTATTTTCTTACCATATTAGTTAGTAATATGCTGACTTCTGTGGAAGCAGCAGTTTAACCGAGGCCTCTTATGTAGGATTCCTTGAGATGTCCCTGCAGATCCTCATGGAAAAAGTACACAGTCATAGTTCCTCCCTCTAAGTGCCAACTCACTGATAAAGCATCCATCTGCTCTGAAATATCTTTTTCAGAAAAGATCTTAAAGAACTTGAGCTGCCTCTGTATCCTTACTGCAGCTACTTAGATAGTTTTATCCATATTTCAGACTGCATGACATGTTATTGATAGTCAACAATATATGTTTAATACATAAAATATTTAATATACTGTACATACTATGCCAGATTTTTCCATAGAAATGGCTCTGCTGATGGGTTGTTAATCCTCTGCAATTTCTTATCAACAGATGGGGGAGGAAGGAAGATGTTCAGGGTATTCACATCCTAGAATCTCTCAGGATATATCTATCGGCAAGGCGATGCCCAGAGACTTAGTGCAGGAGCAAAGCATCCCTGTACCTGCCTTCGCACCACATTTGCACATAAGGCAGCCTTTGCTTCCTGCTGCTTCGGGCTGGAGCTTTCGCCCTCCCTGCTCAGCCGAAGAGCTGCGGGAGAGGGGATGGCAAGGCTCTTTAGGGCAGGAGAGAAGCTGTGTCCTTTTGCCTTCAGTTAAGACCCTCAAGCGAGCGGCCGCCTGCCCTGGTGCACCTTTGGTGCTTGAGGAGCCATGGCTGATGATAATTCCTCAGCAGAGAGAAAGGGAGAGACTGGGAGAAAGAGGGCAATGAGAGAGGGAGGGAGAAAGATAGAGATGAGAGAGGGGGAGGAAGGTAGAGAGAGAGAAAGAGATGGGGAGAGGGAGGTAGAGAGAGAAAGAGATGAGAGGGGAAGAAAGGGAGAGAGGGAGATAGAGGAAGAAAGAGAGAGGGAGAGGGAGAAAAAGATGAGAGGGAGAGAGATGGGAGAGCAAGAAAGATGGAGAGAGAAAGAGGAAAAAGAGAGAGAGATACCTGTTTCCCATAGAAAAGAAAACATAATGAGCCACAAAACCTGGGTAGGCATCGCTGGGGGTGTCATGTGACTCGGTGGGAGTGAGTGACATCGAGTTGACCACGCCCACCCAGGTTTTGTGGCTCCTGGTGTTTTGTTTTCTCTGCAAAATGGGTCCAAATGGCTCTTTGAGTGTTTAATGTTGCAGACCCCTGGCATAGGCACACAAAGGATTGGATTCAGTTGGATTTCACTGTGTCATCATTGGGCCTGGACCTACAACTACCAAGCCATTCATTTTTGCAATGTTTATGCTCCTTTTAGTGCCATTGCAGTTTTAGTGTATACTTTCTCAAAATTGAGATCTTTGGAATAAATTGGAGGGGGAGAGGGAAAGAGGGAGGGGGAGAAAGAGACAGAGAGAGACAGAAAAAGAATAGTGATTGTGATTACAATTGGGGACTTAAATACTTGATTGAAATGGAATGATGCAAAGTTGTTTGTAAGATGAAACAGGCTAGTCCCTGAAAGAGATGGAAATGAGTTTCTGTCTAAAATTTATGAGAAGTATTACTTAACTCAGAAGGTGAACAACTTGGATCTTACTATTCTTAATGAAGGATGAGAAGTGAAAAGTCTGGGGAATACATTTTGAGCAGAGATGGGAACCAGCATTATAGACTATGTAATAGTATCCTATGACCTTTTAAAATTAGTAATTACTTTTGGAATAGGATGTTACCCAGATATTGATCACCTGTCCTTCACCTCAGAATTACATCTGCAGGTTCAACATTTATTTGGATGCTGATTACGGCAAAGGTAGTGTATTGAAGATATGATTCCAAAGGTTATGCAATTAAGTATGAAAATTTTCAATTCTACTCATCAATAATTACTGCAGAGTCAACTGATTTGGTCCCCTGCTTCCAGTAACTCATAATTTAAATATAGAATCTTTTATCACACGCCATGCTGTAAAGGAGCAATGAGTGTTGATTACTAGTTCCAAATCTTGGTTTTTCCATTAATGTGTAATAGCAATAAAAACTATAATGTATAAACATAAAAACTATTGATAAAGAACTCATCTCTCTTGTCATTTGCTCTCCAGTTGCAAGAAGAAGAAAAAAACAATTAGTATTATAAAGCTTTACTTAGGCAAAAAAGGAAATGTGCTTCTAAGAAAAGATTGGAAATCCTTGGTCTCAGGGGTCAGGTTGAATGCACCAGCATTTATTTATATATTTATTAGATTTAGAGACTACCCAGCTTGAAAATTGCTCTGGGCAAACTATATTAAATAAAAAGCAAAACAAAACGAAACAAAATAACATAAAAGAAACAAATTTAGTCTGATCAGACAAATATACTACCTCTAATTATGGTTGGTCACATAGTTATCCAAATGTTTGGCATTTTTCCCTACCTATCAAGTCTTTCCCAAGGATCTGAGATAGTCAGATGATGTTGAATATTAAAGGTATCATTGCAAGATATAATCTGTTCCTATTTTTATTTTTATAGATACAACAATGTGATTTTATCAGTGCCAATGCTATTTATGTGGTGCACCAGGTATTTTGGGATTGCACCCAAGGCACCTATTACTATTGATAGTATATTTGTTTTTCTTTAGCCATAGTTATTCTACTTCTGTTTGCATATCTTTGTATTTTGTGATTTTGTCCAATTCTTTCTCTTCTGTCTCCTGGCATTGCATTGTCCATATTCAGACTTTTTTGTCTTAGCAACAAGCCTGGGTTGTTATTTATTAATTTATCAAATTTAGATATCGCCCATCTCATTCTCAGAATGAATCTAGGTGCTGGCAGGTGTCTGTTTTTCTCCATAGTGGGTGGCGCTAGCATCCAGGCATGGGAAGTCCCTTGTCCTGCTAGCCAATAGGACTGAGCCTTTCAAAGCTTGAGTAGCCTGCCTCCGTTGCTAGGTTACCCAGCTTTCACTCAGTCCTCTCTCTAGGACGGATGCGTCAATGCCAGCTCCTCTCTGTTGAGAATTTCTACTTCTCTTTCTGTGCGTTACTTTAACCCTTTTAGGCAGGAAAGGGCACCTGGACACCTTTGTACCTAGGGGTTGCTGTTTTTTCTGCATCTCCCTTTCCCCTGCCTTGCCCTCTGTTCCTGTGGTGGCTTTTTCAGTCAGCGGGGTTCTATTCCCTAAGAGCGCCACCGGAGCTTAAAACACTCAATTTCACATCTGTCTAAAATAAATAATGAGGCACAATCTACTGTGGGAGACTCCGTCTTCCCTTCGGAGGCAGGCAGAGTGGCTGGAGGAGCATTTCGCTCCCATCGGGATGCCTCTTTGGATTCTAAAATCCCAGAGTACTTTAGAATCCAAATTTTCTATTACCGCCTTTCCTCGAAAATATATTTTCTTATATTTTTGCCACCAAAAACTGCACCAGGTCTTAGTTTTTTTTGGGGGGGAGTATGTTGTCCACTGACTCACCTCACTTGCAACCATTGCCCCCGGCCTCCTTTTTACTGTCAGAGGCCTTCAGGAACTTCTTTGGCTGGCAAGGTTTTCCTGAAGGCCTCTGCAGCCCACAACAGGGCTCTGGATCGATCCGGAGCTCTGCTATCGGCTACGGAGGCCTTGAAGGCCTTGCTCACTGCAGAAGAAATGGGCCACCACCTCCATCCCCACCCTAGCTTAATTTTTACCCGTGGATCCTTGAGTGGGTGGGTGAGGGGTCTTAATTAGGAGTAGGGCTTATATTGGACACATGTGTAAAAATCAAGCTAGGACTTACTTTCAGAGTAGGTTGTATTTCAGGGAAACACAGTACTTGGTCTATTTTGTGGTCCCATTTCCCTCCAAGCCATTTTGTGACTTGGAGGGAAATGGTATTTTTGCAGATCTTTCAATTCACCACTGTTGCTACTTTGTTATGACATTGTTTGTAGTCAGTCTGGGTGATCTTCTTGTATCAGCTAAGTAGGTGGTCCACTGTTTCTTTAGCTTCTTTACAGAGTCAGCATTTGCTGTTTATTGCTTTATATATACAAAAAATGAGAAATCATAGTTGGCAGTTGTTCAGCTGGGATTGCCTTCGAATGCCTCGAGTTCTTCCCAAGAACGTAAGGCTGTCTTGGTTTCTGCCATTGCTTTTTTGTGTGTTCCTATTATTATTGGAACCATTAACACTAGGTGCTGTTGCTTGCTGCTTTTGCTATTTATGAAAATTACTTGAGATGAGACTAGACAAGATGCTTAGCCCTTGGAGAAGAGGCTGAAGGTTTCCAAAGCATTGGAGGGTCAATAGAAACCCAACAGAAAATTGGGTGGTGGAATATTGTCATCATAGCTGAGATCCTGAAGGAAAGAGCAACCATCAATCCAAAGGGTGGAAGAAGTCAGACACAGATGATGGAGCATCATCATGCAGCTAAGAGCAGAGAGGGGAATAATGCAAGGTATTGAGATAGCAATAGCACTTAGATTTATATACAGCTTCATAGTGCTTTTAGAGCCCTCTCTACGTGGTTTACAGAGTTATATTGCCCCCAACAATCTGGGTCCTCATTTTACCCACCTCGGAAGGATGGAAGGCTGAGTCAACCTTGAGCCTGGTGAGATTTGAACAGCCGAACTGCAGCTAGCAGTGAGCTGAAGTAGCCTGCAGTGCTGTACTCTAACCACTGCGCCACCTCGGATTCAGTTTGACAAAGGAGGACTAAATCAATCAAATCAAAAATAGCAGCCAAGCTCTTAAGTCTTTGATTAGGTGCCTATTTCTCTTTTCTGGATTGCAGGATAGCTATAGCAGAGTGCTGATAAATGGAGAAGGAAGAATTAAGGGGTAGGATCAAAGAGAAAAGGCTCGGCGGGGGAAAAAATTGGCTACGGTTCCATTTTTTTTGCTCATGCCAAGCAAGAGAGAGAGGAACTGGAAAAGCAAAGAAAGCTCCTCATTATAAGAGAAGAAAGAGATGAGTCAAGTTCAGCAAAGAACAATCACAGTAGGGAATGAAACTGAAAGAAACTACTTTAAGACATTTGTATATCAGTGCACTTGAGGAACACATGTAGAAAAGCACTACCTCTAATAACTCCCAATCATTGCCAAGTTAAGTAAGACACTTTATTTTGTACCTTCTTTTCTAATATCAGAGGGTTTTTTTCAGCCATAAGTTTTATATCCATTGACTGGGAATATAGTACCATCCTAAAAAAATACTTCTTGCCTCCCCTCCTTCGACACTACATTAAACATACAAAGAAAAATGCCACAATTAATTTCCCCCCCACAAATGGAAGAGGCATTAAGCTCCTGCATCTTTAAACATTCTTGAAGCAAAAGCGATGCTTTGGTTGCACAACGAAAAAGAAGAAGAAGCTAGCCTTGTTGCCTCCAAGCCCCTTACAGATTATTATACAAAATTTCTGAGAGGTCTGTTTCCTGTTCCCCAATAATGTTTCCCTGAAACTCTTCAGTTTCTGGGCTTAAGAGACCTGTATATGCTTGTTTTATTGAATAGCTCTTTAAGCCCTATCTTTGCCTGAGCAGGCTTGGTGGAGACTGTTAGTCATAAAACTCTTTTCCTTCAGTTTGCTCCCAGAATGTATTTTTACACTGGGCTTTAAAAATGCTAAAAGAGCTATTTGACAACGGATTTGGGATCGGGACAGAGGCCAGACACCCAGTCATTTATATGCTGATGCCTCTGACAGCTGTACCCCTGCCTCCTCTCTCTTTCATGTTATCATCTGGAAGCACTCTGTGCCTTTATACTGGCTCGGTTCAGTGCATTGCCATCTGCATTGTTGCTGGGCAGACTCTGAAATATCCCCACTGAAAGTCAGATTCACCCTTGTGAGTGCGAAACATGAAAATAGGGATGCTTACTCTCTTCTTCTACCCTCTTTATAGGGATGCAACATTGATTATGCCTGATTTAAGCAGTCATCCAGGAAGGAATGTTGCAAGGCTTAAAACTGGGCATGTCCTGCAATACATTTTGTGGTGTCATGTCAAATATGCATGAAAAGTGAATGAACGCTCAACAGAAAATGATGTTCTAGATTCAGATTTTGTAGGTTGATATGTTCCAAAATTACAATTGTGCAGTTGAGAAATTACACTTATGAACAGGTTGCTGCCGGTCTTTTTGACCTTAATAAAATTTATCTTGGGATGGTCATACAAGCAACTTCTAAAGTTTACATTAACTTAAGCATTTGAGAACAGTATATTTAAATGGACATGGTTAACAATCTAGCAGAAAAAAAGGGAACTTACTTCCATGACAATATTATACATGGGAATTCTTTTGGAGCAATTAATTATCGAGTAACTGACAAAATAAGATAGAGTAGATTGCCTAGAGTATGACCTGAGCTTCAAATATCATTAAATGTTAGTCGGTATTAGAAGATAAATAATTATGTTGGCTTCCATCAGCTTTAATAGATCAAAATCCTAGGATTTTCTTTACTTTTGGACAGAAATGAACTATTCAAAAGAGGCCAAGTACACCACAGACAACAGCAAATTTGGTATATATTGGAGTTGATGCAAGCAGCCCTAATTCTTTCTCAAAATTGTTGTAATATTGTCAATAGCAATACTATTTTTGTAATTGTAGATGCTTCAAAATTAATGACTATAATTAAGCAAATTCGGATAGTACTTGTATTGCTAGCCCATAAATAATTCTCCAGAATAAGCTATCTGGTTTCCATATCTCTTTAAATAGATGAGATGAAAAGGTAAAACTTTGTACTGTACTTGACCAGCATACTTCCCTATCACAGAAGGAGTATCACAAATTATCTTTAAGGAAAATCGTACTTTGAAGCTTTTCTTTTTTTTTTTTAAATAAAAAAACCACAGAAAGACAACAAGCAAAAAAGCAAACAAAAACATTTTGTGGCATATAAAGTATAAAAAAAGGCCTGTTTTAAACACAGCTTTAAATCTTGGCCATACAGAATATTGATCAGTCTTTCTATTACAGGGATAAATCCAAGACTGTAAATCCAGGCTGGCCCTGTCTTTCCAATTAAAATATTTTTACCATGTATAGCCCAGACACAGTAGATACAGAGATATTCATATAGTGATAAATTCCAAAGAATTGACATACAATCACACTGATGTCTTTAAGACATACACGGATCAAAAAGGGCAATAGAAGGTAAGCTCATTTCATGTATCTTCACCCTGTCAATGGAATTGACAGCAAACCTATTTTAAAGCATTTTCTGAGCTGTCCAACAATCATATTTTTTCTTGAATTAATATTATTTTAAGATAATGGGAATAATACTTGCTAGTCCTAATGATGTTTAACACTGTTTTCTTAATGTAAGGTGTTCCAAAATTGTTCCAAATAATTAATATTCACCTTAGAATTTAATAGTCTATAAAGATATACTGTAGTTGGAATGTCCAAAACACATTCCAATAATGATAGTAATTAAATTTTAGATGCTCTAATATGTCTGCATCAATTTGTTAAATAAAATAATAATAATTTAATATATAGTTCTTCAATTTAGATCAATATGATGATCTAAATTATCAATATTCCTATTGGCGATGAATTTCACAATACAGATTTAATTACAGTTAATTTTTACATGTTTTAAGACATATTACTCACACAGGGTTTTTGTATGCTATAGTACAATAACCCTGTGTGAGTAAGATGTCTTAAAACATGTAAAAATATAACTGGAGTTCGTTTAAAATGGAATCCATGTTTCTGCCCAAATGGATCACATAATAGTTTTCTAATTATGCTCATAGTGCGTTTTTACTTGATTCTTTGGATTCTATTGAGAAATCAAAATCAAAATGTACATGGAGTGATAAAACTGTAAATTAAGAGAATTGAAAAGCTATAATTTGGGTAAATAAAATCTAAAATTTGTCTTCACATAAAATCTATTAATTTAGCAATTTAATACTTTGATGTATTGATGGGAATCCTTATAAGTGCATATATGAAACTACTAGCTGAATACCCATACTCCGCTACGAAACTATGTGATCAGGCTTGATAAACCGACACTTACAGCTTGAAAATTAATGAGTAGTTATGATCAGCCTCTCCTCTCCCCTTCTTTCCCTCAGCCTTGCCCCACAGAATCCTTCCCTATCCTATTCCCTTCTCTCCCTCAGCCTTGCTCCCTATAATCCTCCCTTATCTTATCCTCTTCTCTGCCTCAGCCTTGTCCCACAGAATCCTATCCCCTGCTTGCTGCTGTGAAAGTAAAACTGAAACTCCTCTCCTCTGTTTTTTGCATTTGGAACAGATTGCTTTTCAGTAGGGAAGGGGCAGTAGAACTCCTTAGCATCAGAGCGTGTTAATAATAATATAGGAAATACTAATGCTCTGATGGCCATTTCAAAAAATCCTTTCTTAGTGAGCACCTAGAAGCCAAGAGGAACATAAGTGGCAAATTTCAAGTTTGTAGGTTTTATGGTTCTGGAGATTTTGTGATGATGCTTGAGTGGTATTTCGCTTTTATATATATATAGATATAAATCTAGATTAATAAATAAATGTGAATCTAAAAAACAAACTTCTCTTTGAATAATTATTCCAATTTAGCTAAAACTATTGAAATACCAGATAAAATACCAATTTTCAGAAATGTTCATATATATGTTAAAATAAACATCCATAGCATGTTTGAGAATCTTCATCCAATTAATTGAATAATCTGATAAATAATCAAACTGCAGTCCTGTATCAATATATTTTCTGGTGTATAATATTTGAATCTTCAAAAAGTTACATCATTTGCATACAATAATAGCTTCTGTTCAACTTCAGCTGTTTTATGTTCAGAATGGTATCTGAAAACCATGTTTTCTTTTGATGTTCATTTTCCCCCCTTTATTTTCTGCTTTGGTTATCACATTTTTTTTAAAGCTAAAACATAACATTAACACTTCTAAAGTAAAATGGACTTTAAAGGTTGTCATATTCATTGTATCCTTGTTAGAAGTTGTAGAAATATTCTCTTATCCAAATGTTATTACTTTCTCTTCTGAATAGCTATTATGGTATATTATATAGTAGTCTATGTATGACCTTATCCACAGTATCTGTCACATCCAAATCTACCTTTGAAATTCATGCAGAGACTTTTTTCCAGAAATCAGTGATTTTTTCCCCCTCTTGGATATTTGGCCATTAAAGTATCTGCTTTCTGACAATTTCTCTCTCTGTGTCTCTGTCTCTGTCTCTCTCTCTCTCTCTCTCTCTCTCTCTCACACACACACACACAGACATTACACACACAGAGACATTACACACAGACAGAAATATTTTTTCCCAGTATAACAATCAGGATGTGCAATCTGTTAATATTTAAATATTGAAGAGATAGCCAGTGCAAGCTATTTAACAACAAGTAATGGAAGGAACAGAACAGATATGCCAGTGAGGATGTAGGCCATGATTTTTTGCTATTTGGTGTTTCCTACTCTTTCTTCAGAGGAGCTAATAGAATAATTTTCCACTGTTCAGACAAGAGAATGAAGACCTGCTTGTTGCGTAAAAAATAAAAATAAAATCCCAATATTTGGGTTTCTTGTCACAACCAAAAGCATTTCTAATATTTTAAAGGAATCACTTTTCCAAGTTCCGAGTCTTCTACTTAAAAGAACAGTACAAAGCTAGAGAAAAGGCCACTACTAATAAATCAAAGAGAGAAACTGTCTGGAGGCAAAACAGAAACAATTTTTAGTGAAATACTTATGAATAATTTTGAAGTAGGAATTGCTATTCTCAATTCTCAAAAGCTGTGCAAATCTATTTTGAACGCATCCGGTTTGTGTGAACTGGCTGAATCCCACCCCTGGTCTTACTAAAGTTTCATAAAGCAGAACTAATGAAGTGGTGTAGGGTTTCCTGCCTTGGCAGGGGGTCGGACTAGAAGACCTCCAAGGTCCCTTCCAACTCTGTTATTCTATTCTATTCTATTATTATTCTAATACTTGACATGATTTTGATTCTATACCTCTGTTTATACAATCAAGAGACTTACACTGATCTCTTCTACTTAATTTTGAAGTATGCAAACTCCAGATTAAAAATCTAAGCAATAGAAGAAATATTCCATGCCTACCTCTAAATGTGGTGATTCCCAGCTGTAACTAATTTTTTGAAGAACTTCGCATTCAGAATCTGTCTTATTTATCTCAGATATGGATTGCTATGTCTAATTTTTATCCAGTGGAAAATATGTCCCTCATTTCAGGCAACCACTCAGGCTCAGCTGCAAAAGTCTGAAGCCACAAATTGGCCTCCACAGAACTGTTTCCTTGCAATGATTATCGGTTTGCAATGTTTGCCTTCTCTTCTCTCTCACTCACTCTGCTATTCTGCACTGTAAATTCAACCAAAATGCAATTGGAAAAAGCCACCACAACCTCTTGTCACTTTATCTTTCCTGTCAGATGCAGTTTTGCATATCACAACAGAGACTATTATTACTCCCCAATTTTTCTGGGAAAGTGAGATCTACTTCTACCTCCCTCCTAACTGTCACCCTCTCTGGTGTTTCTTTATTTGTGCTGCAAGCTCCCTTCTACATTTGGCTGCATACAGTCTGCTTAGCAAAGAAAAAGAACATTATCCTTCTTTTTTAATGTTAGGAAACCCAAAGGTGCTTTTTCAGGAGGCAACTGGACTTTCTTGGTTTTTTCTTCTTTTGAAGACATTTCGTTTCTCATCCAAGAAGCTTCTTCAGCTCTGACAGGATAATGGGGAATGGAAGGATTTATATTCCTTGCAGACAGCTGGTCATTTGCATCCTTTTAGGGGGTTGTTGAAGCACTTGGAGGTTTATCTGTGTCCTCAAGGTCACCTGAGTAGTGCAAATGGTTCCTGTAGTCTGCAATTTTTTTTCTATGGAAATCCATTCTTACTCCCACATCATTCAAAGGGTGTTCGTCCCAAATTGTATAGCTAAAAGTCTGTAGAAATTTTCAGCCACCCAGATCATGGTTGTCCCAAAGGTGCTCTTTTCTGGAGGCAACTGGATTTTCTTCTTTTTTTTATTTTGAAGAGCTGAAGAAGCTTCTTGGATGAGAAGTGAAACGTCTTCAAAAGAAAAAACAAGAAAGTTCAGAAAAAGCACCTTTGGGACCTGGATGACTGAGAATCTCTACAGACTTTTCATGTTAGGAAAATTATGAAAAAGTGGAATCTGAAGTTATTGTCCTACAGTACCTCAAATTGCACCAAATTTAGATTTGCATGAATAGGAAACCAGTGAGAGGATTACCACGGAATTATGGATATCCCTGATTAGAACACTAGACTTGGGTTTTTGCTTTGCACTTGAAAGTTATGGAGCAATGTTCTTTAAGCAGATTTTTAAAGAGATCTGACCAATTGCGGGGTTGGAAGGAAAAAGCAGTACTATTGGCAATGCCTTAACCTTGATAAATCATCACATCTTTGCCATTTCCAATAGCAATGTAGGTAAAGGGAAAAAGGAATAAGTAAAATCAGTAGCAAAAGGATTGGTGGCAAAGTGACCTCCAAATCATGACTCACCAGAGAAAAAGGCTGCTGGAGGGGATCACATTGAAATTGTAAATGGATCGTATAGCTTTCCTTGCTGAAATCACTCCACCAATGGCATAATGGCCTGGCTTGAAATGATTTCTCCAGAATTTTCCATAATCTTTTAAAGTCAAATGGCATTTTCTTTGTGGAATCTCCCAGGATACCTGAGCAAGCAGTACCAGAAAAAAGAGAACCATTATGTGCATTTCTGGCATAGCCACTGGCTCATCAGAAGCCATTTTAAAAAGGATCAAACGGAGGCTTTGATGACTTTTCTGATTGAAAGGAAACCCAAGGAAAGCTTTATGTCTGAAGTCTTAGAGACTAAACCCTCTTCATGTGTCATTGTCTTCAGTTTCAACTCTCAGTGGTCCAGGAGGCATATATGATGATATGCCTTCAGAGCTGGAGGCAAGACGTCATCCAAAGTTCCATTGTTCCGATGTTTGTTTCAAACATCAGCTTGGGGAAAATCCCTGGAGATTCATTGTGAAGGCAAAGTAAATCACCATTATTTTGAAATGTTCAGCTCTGGAACAGAATAAAATGCCTCTAAAACACAAAGCTGCATATATATATATATATATATCATTATCTAAACTAGGTAACATCATCACTGCTAGTGCTGATGAGGATGACTACCTAGTTTGGGTATCAAAATGTCTGCAAGAAAACAACCAAATCCTGAGGACTCCTGATGCCAGGCCACCATATAACAATAGTTCTCTTCCTTCCTTCACAGCCAATTCCATTGGGGAATGGAAAGTTTGGTCTTAAGGCCACTCTTATATGCAGGGTGCTACAGGATTCAATCCTCCCTCCTAGCCTGTTCAACATCTACCCAAAACCATTGGATGAGGTCATCTAACCAGTTCGGAGTATGCTATTGTTACTATACTGATAACATTTGATCACAATGTTCAACCCCAGGCCATCCAAGTGAAGCTGTCAAAGCTCTGTTGCAGGGCCTGGAGGTTGTTTAGCCTTGGATGAAACCAACCCTGGCAACTCAGAGATCTTCTTGGACTCATAGTTCCAGGTTGAAGGCCAGGTGGCAGTTATGGCCAACAGGACCTTTGCAAACCTCCATTTGTACCAGGGATGAAATCCAGCAGGTTCTGACAGGTTCTGGAGAACCGGTAGCAGAACTTCTGAGTAGTTCGGAGAACCGGTAGCAGAAATTTTGTGTCAGGCCTGAATTTTGGCCTGCCACACTTTCAGCTATTCTACTATGCATTTTTCTGTTGTGGGAAAATGGGAGGGGAGATAGTGTGGAGTTGGAAACATGTAGCCATATTTACATTCTTTCTAGAATGCCAAGGTCATCCTTTGTCTTCACACCAGACTGGAATGAGGTGGGCGAATCTGCCAGCATGGCAGAGAAAGATTGGACCATGTGACGGATTTGTGGGTGTGAGGGCAGGATCTTGAACTTTCAAC
>JANHFT010001478.1:97444-119303 GCA_032467955.1 Pseudoxenodon macrops
AAACAGAGCTTTTGCAGGCTGCAAAGGCAGCCCCTCCCAAACGGAGCTCTCCTCCCAAACGCTAGTCATGGATGCTGATAGGCAGATGCAGATTTTTTTTTCTTATTTCCCCCCCAAAACTAAGGTGCGTCTTATATTCTGGTGCATCTTATACTCCAAAAAATACAGTATTTCAATAATCAAGAATAAGTTAATGCCATGTGAGGTACAAACTTTGTAGCTAGAGGACATCTGTTCCCAGTTGATTTCAAAAAAACATTTATTCATTAATTTTAGGATAATTAATAGTGGATATAGAAAAAATTGCCTTTTTTTCTCACTGGTCTTTTTGTTAACAGAATAGGTTATAAAATTGATGATTAGGATATGGTTGTTAAATTCTGTAAAATAAAACTTCGGTGAAGCAAATCAGATTATGGAAAAGGCACTATTATTTGTGGAATTACTTAGTGATTCTTCCAAGCAGGTTTCTTTATTGTTCCACACCTGTAGACAGAATCTTGCCAGACTAAGCACTCTACTCTCTGCATCTACCGTATACTCTAAGAATGATTAGGATGGGGCTGTCTTCACCCTCTTTCTCTCACACAAACTATCTGAAATGAGTTGTCTTACTCCTCTGGAATGCATCCCCTCCCTCCTGGGAATCCAGACCACATTCCATCACAAAAATTACTATTGAAATGAAGGTGAATATATTAAGCATGGTGAAGCTTGACTGAATTTGAAAATCTTTTATACCATAATCCTGTACTATTTTAGGTGCAATTTATGATTTGCTATGAAAGAACCCAAAGAAATCAGAAACTGTATGATCAAATAGATGCTGAAACTGAACACATTCATAAAGATGAAACAGTGGGAATTTCAATGGAATATCAAATATTATTCTTAGAACTTGTATTGGATGTTTTACCATTGGTATGTCACTACAAAGTGAAACACATCCTGAAAGTTATAATTCCATTTCATAATCTGTGTTTCGCTAAATCGTATATTCCTTCAAAGTACTCTGAAATAGCATTCATATATAAATAGCTGCAAGGATTCTATATGCCTTTTATTGGAAAAGATCTTTGATTGCCTCTTCAGAAGAATGGATAAGTAAAGTAAATTATGGGAATATGCCTCTTTGTCTTAGTATTTAAAAAGTAATTGTGATTGGAAATCATTCTTAGATGTAATTGTAATTGGAAATCATTCTTAGATGGGCCATAATATGCATACTTGTGCTATAACTAAAATTTGTATTTTAATTTGATGAATAATCTTCACATAATGTTTACCATCTAAAGTCTGTTCTTTATAATCTGAAGTGTGTTACCCAAATTTATCTAGCTGAAAGTTTTATAGGGGCTTGTTTTCATTAGGAAATGATTGAGATTTCTAATAGTATGATCGGCTTTTAATTATGTACTAGAATATATAGTTGTTTGGCATTTCAGATTAGTTGTTTATCTATATTTCACTACTCGTACTTGATTTTTATTTGTATCATCTATTTTTGACATTATTTTAAAATTTTAAGGTGGAGCAGGATGAATAGGAAAAGGATTGTATGTTTAGATATGAGCTATGGGATAGTTGGACAGCAACAACACTAATGTTCATATTATAAATTATTATGGACATTACTAAGGATTAGGAATTACGCCACATATCTGTTTGCAGTATTCTCAAATTATTACTACTGTTTGTACAGTAGTAAATTTGAATAGCAACGTATTTGTAGAACTTGCATTCTATTGCTGTGGTAACAATGGATACAACTTACTACGTCTTTATTTTAAGAGTTCTGTCAGCTCGGATTTGGAGTAGAGAAATTGTTTTCCTAATATGGCATCTGTTGTCCTTGTTAATAGCTTACACCTTTGGAAAGAAATAGTCTTTTCTCATGCATTTTGATTACTTATCATTTTAGAGACAATGTGAGCTATGAGTAGCATAATTAAGTTTAATAAATAAATAAAATAAATGTAGAATAGTTGTATGTGAATCTATAGAGATACCAGTCAAAAATGAAATCTTAGATTAGAGTGGTTATCTGAGTAACAAAAACTGAAGCTTTTTTGTTCTGTTATGATGGTGGTGGAGGAGGAGGAGGAAGAAGAAGAAAATATTCAAAAAGGCTTGTTATGCAGTGTCATGAAAAAAATGCTTGCTTGCTTAATTAAAAAACAAGGAGCTCTAATGATGTTATTGACAAGGTATTGTACATTTTTGTCTGGCTTAAAATTCATTTGAAATTATCCATCAAAAGTTCATATTTACATAAATTGCAAAATATATTGTATTTGCAATTAAACAGTCCAGGCTTAACATTTATGTAAAACTTTGGTAATTAGTATACAAATTAATATGAGGAAAATAGCATCAGATTAGTAATCCTTCCAAGCAAAATTGAAAGAATTGAGTATGTAATCGAACTGCATATGGAATATTAATGCACAAAATCCTCTTGAGTCTCCACCTCCCTGATACAATTATTTTCTATTCACATTAATTGCTCCTAACAGATGACATTAATGAGTTTGAGTTAAAATTTGTTCAAGGGAGTGCTTTGGAAGATCAATGCTCTTGAAGAGTAGACTCATTTTTATAATCATGCATCATTATTTTACAATCATTTACAGAAGCTGCTAAATAAAATAAAGTTCACCTGTTGATTACTCAATAAGCGATTATATAATACTTTCTAACCGCACTAGGAACTTGCAATTATCAATCTAGAAAAATGCTTTCATAAATGATGAGGTATCATACACTAGAAAAGTGTTGCCCCTTTTTCATAAATACTTGATTCCTCTTTGTACTATGTCTTGGACTCGGTAAATGGAGACATTACAATAAAGCTCTTTTGCTTTAAAATCCTCAATTCTTCCCTTGAAATTTATCTTCTGCATTTGGGATTTCCACTTTTGCATACTTGGCAAATTATTCTATGGTCATTCCATTATTTCCTGACAGGAATGAATTTCATTCATGTATCTTTGATCATCCATCTTCATTCGTGCAATCCTTGACTTGGGAATGTCTTTTCAGAGATACCTTACAAAAGAACTTGCAGCTTTTTCAGGTTCCCATGAGTTTTCTTGCATTTGATCTCTTCCTTTAGCACATTCTTTTCTCTACAAGAAGTGGGTGTGGTGAGGACAATAAAACTCATCATAGAATTAGAGTGTTATAGAAGGAGAAATAACAACCTGCTCTTCTTTTTCTGAAGTCCACTATCATTTCGCTGGCTGAAGTAAAAAGTGCCATTCTTTGCAGAAAGGCGTAAATCTTGGCAATGTCCCCAAGATACCTTTTTGAGTATTGATTACATCTCAAAGTTTGTGAGAAATGGTCAAGGAGCTTTTTATTAAAGCTGGGGCACCATATTATTCATCCTGGTTTTATGATATATTATGTATGAACTTTTAAAAATTCATGGGCCTTGCTTCTCCTCCCCCTCTCCCCCACTTTCTCCTTTTTGAATGTGCTTTGTGCTTATTTGGCAAAACTTTAAGGAAAATGACTTTCATGTTTCATTGAGGAAAGCAAAACATAGCTTACATAAATAAATAAATCATAAAAAATAGAATTAAAGCACACAAGACCTGAAACCGTATCTTTTCCATGTGTAAGTATAAAAATTCAACAGATTCCAATTTGATATGATAAAATATTGTTTCAAAGGTTCCGAACAAGAATAATGACCGCTCATACAATCTGTAATTTAGCTTTCATGATAGATTTTTCTAGTTTTAGGTTGGCAATAGCTTCATTCAAACAATTGCCATTCCTTGCTACTTAACAATTATGTATTTAAATTATAATCTTAAGCAGGGTTTTGTACTCTGAATGTGCTGATGGCTTAAATCCTATGATTAAAAATGCTTGTCATGAAATGCAAATTAATAAACCAATGGACAAGTTAAATATATGTAATTAGTGCACCCCAGGAGTAATCTTTGAGACTTTTGAGAGGATATCTAAAGAAAGGATTCAATCTCTGCAGGACAAAAATTATCTTCTGTTTAAAAAGTAAGATACATTTAAAGACATCCATGGCTGGCTGATTATCATTCCAGTGGTCTTTATTTGTCTTGAAGTCCATCCTCAGCCACCACTTAGTATTGATAAGCAAACCCTGACAGGTAATAGTGATGATGTTATCATATTGTAAATTTGTCCAAACAGTTATCTGATCTTTTAACAGCCTTGATATAATGGCTGGAAAGGGGAGGTAGCTCTATTCATATGATAGATCTTGACCATGGTCAAGGACACTGCTGTGGACATAAAGAATGTAAATGCCTATATGTAATACATGGTCATAGAAAGAAATGTGCAGCCCTTCTTGTGTACAGACTATCTAGGAAGGAACCTCTAGTTCCTTCCTAGAGGTTTTTGATTACATCTTGGGGTTGGCAGCAGAACACTAATGCTTTTTGATCCTTTCTGATCCTAATCTGCTAGTTTTCAGGACTGAATAAAGCTTGAGAATTTATTTTCTCCACAGTGATCATGGGCTTGTTAGAAGTTATTGTGTTTCTAATTCAGGGAATGGTCATACATTGGATCTCATTTTTATCTCCGAGCAGTTGTTGGAGCATCTGGAGATGAATAGAATTTTCACCACCCTATTGGTAGAATCAGGCCATACTCTGATTCTATTCTGATTAAGAGACTCTGTAGATTGAAGCATCTAGAACATTCAGATGGTTTTCAGAAAGTGCTTGGATATTTTCCCATCTCTCTGACAGGCAGTAGTGTTAGCACCGAGTAAGCAGCAGGTATCACAAAGCAAGCCAGGTTCTGGATGCTATTGTCTTCTACAGTTTGGGATAGGTGCCTTGCAAACTTATTTTATATGTCCATATTTTTGTCTGAATTTGAGTGAATTCAGATGCCTAGTTTAAACTCTCAGAATATTCATAAAAGGATGTTCTGGTGGTGATTCATGGTGAACTAGATGTCTCTGAAGGAATGAAGATGGCATTGGGGTGGATTTTGATGATCATGCAGTGAATTGTGGCCCATGCAGTATTGCTAGAAAAGGGAGAGATTTTGAGATCTCTACTTGCACACTGGACAGCTGTTGCTTGTGAACACAGAGTACAGGAACTGAGGTTGTTGCAATCAACGTGTGAGTTAAACAACTGAAAGTTGGGAGATTTTAACCAGGCTCACATTTGTAATGCAGCATATATGAACACAAAGTTCATGCGAGCCTCATTTCTTTAAACACTTTCAGAATGTAATTAATTTATAGCTAAAGAGAAAATAAGAAAATTAAATCTGGTGAGTCAACATTATTTCTGGATTACAAAGGGAAAAGGGTTTTAAAGATCTAAAAACTTTTGGCAAAAAGCTTAACGGGGTAGATATTAAAAAGTCTAAAACTAGTAAAGGGATAGTTATTTTGAAAGATTAGTATTTGTTGTTTTTGAACAAATTGGAATTAAAATAGGCAAATGCATCAGAACTTTGTGGAAATGTTTTGTTGTTGTTAATTATTAAAGAGTGTGGACAATTGGTGGATTTTTCAAAATAAAACATAAAGGCAGATTGTGATACTAACTGTAACTATAGAGATGTCAACTGTGATTGTGACTACAGAGTGCTATTTGAGTCATGAAGGGCACAAGAAGACAAAATAGGGTGGAACAGGAAGGATTTTTTTTTCTTGTATGAGACACTTTCATTTTTGGATTACAATATCATAATGACAACCACTAAAAAAGCAGCAAAAAAAAAGAGGGAACAAGAGGATTACTAGAGCAATCCCCATGGAGAGGAATTACATCAGATTTGCTTAAGAAAATGTATATAACTGAGCAATAATTTAGCTGAATCAGTTCATACTAAATTTACAGCTTCTGAAAAAAGAATGAATGAAAGACTTGAAAGTTATAAAAGGAGATGAAAGAAGTTAAGAAGATGGAAAATATTGTAAAATAAGTATCTGGAGTTGTAATACAAATTAATGACAATATGGAAACATTGGGGAATAAAACAGAAGTTAAAGACAGAAAACTGGAAATAGAACCTTCTGCCTGTATTGGAACTGAGAATGAATTTTGTTTTGAGATTTAAAGCAATCTCAGAGGATTCCAGTGAAAATATTAGAGAAAAGGTTATTAGAGATTTAACAAATTTTTGAAGTAGAATTAGTAGGTTACAAAGGCAGATACTGATAAAGTATATAGGATAAATACAACATTTGCAAAAATAGGAAACGTTTCAAGGGATGTTTTGGCGCACTATCAGAAAGAAGGCAAGAGTTCAGGTTTTGCAGCAGCATTTTTAGACAAGACTGAAGATTGATAAAATGGATGTAATTGTTCTTAAAGAAATTACAATTAGAAACCTGCTTTAGAGAAATCGATACTCTCTTTTGACTGAGAGATTAAAGCACAAAAATATTCCATTTCATTTGGAAAATGTGATTTCTTACTATTCAATGACAGAGGCTTAGATTGCATTCTGTCCAGAAGATAAGGGAATTTCTTAAAAAAAGAAAAGAATAGAAAATCAACAGGAATTGAAGGAGATTCAAGTGAAGGTATCAGATGAAAGTACACAAAAGCTCCAACAGGTCCCATAAGAAACTGAAAGAAAATGATACTGGATGAAATGACATTGGTATCATTAATATCATTTTTTCTAAATTTTTAATTTATGGATTATGGATTACAAATGAATATAACTGGAACAAATGCTTTTCAAAAGGGAAAATTTGCAAATTTAAACAAGATATACTTTGCCTACAAGAGACACATATTAGAAATGAGAATATAAAATATTTGATTTAGAAAATAATGGATGAAGAATTTATTTTGAAGGAACAAGGAGAGAGGAAGGAAGGTGTTTTATATGAATATTCTCAACTACAATATGAATCTGTATTGACTGATAATCATGGTATATTTGTTAGGGTAGAAGTTAATATGCGTAGAACTAAGTATAGTTCTTTAAAACAATAGTACTGTTCTATAAAAATTTACAGAGAGATTAATAAGTTTCTCTGGTAAAAATTGATATTTGTTAGGTGATTGGATTGGAATGATTCCTTGATAATTGGAAATAACTTTTTGAAAAATATTAAAATCATTTACAGAAAAATACAAACATTTTATTTGATGTGATGATCATTTTGGGACTACCCGTGTTTCCTCTAAAATAAGACAGGGTCTTATTTTCTTTTGACCCCTGAAATAAGTGTTTGGCCTTATTTTCAGGGAGGTCTGATTATTTTTGAGATGCAGGAGGCGGCAAGCGTGGTCACCTCATGGCTGCTGCTGTGTTTTGGGGAGGACTCATTTTCAGGGGACGGCTTATTTTAGTGCATGCACTCAAAAGCCTGATTGGGCTTATTATCTGGGGAAGTCTTATTTTCAGGGAAACAGGGTAGTTAACATATGGAGACAGAAAAATGGCAATCCAAGAGAGTATACCTACTCTTCTCAATGACATAGCTCCTTTTCAAGCATAGACTTGATTTTGATTTCAAAAAAGTTGGCTACCAAGTTTGCTAAAGTAGAAATTTTACAAAAGTTTTTTTTCCAGATCATAATCCTGGGAATTTGATTTATAAAATAAAATCTAGTTCTTTTAGATGGAGACTAAATGAAATATTGCTACAGAAAGAAGAAGTAGAGGAGTGTAAAAAGAAATTAAAATATTTTTTTCAAAATAAGTAAAGACATTGATTTAAGAATGGCTATGGGAAGCAACTGAAGCTTTTTATTATATACAAGAGAATAGCAAACTCAAAAAAAGAGTCAAGAGAAAACAAGCTCTTTTGAATGAGAAAAAAGAGAAGAAATTTGTAGAGAGATATTTCTCAACAAATTCAGCTTTTACAACAGTTATCTATGTTAACAGTAAGGGAAATGGAAATAAAAATGAATTACATAAAGCAAAAAAAAAGTGAGTTTGCAAATAAACCACAGAATTGCCTGCATATAAACTACAAAAAAGAAAGAAAGTGATATTGAAATTAGAAGAAGGAAATATTGTATTAATGGGCAACTTCGCTATACAAAAAAACATTTTATCAACATTACTCCAACTTATGTAAAGGAAGTGACATCTCTCTAAAGATGATAGATAAATATCTAAAGAAATAAAATTTACTGACAATTACAGATGAACAGAGACAGATTATGAATGGACGTGTAACACTAAGGGAAGTTTCTGAAGCTATAAAAAAAATTAAGCCAGCAGAAGTTCCTGGACCAAATGGATTATTAGGCTTTTTTAAATAAATGTTTTAAGGTTGAACTTTTACAACCATTCAAAAAATATAATGTACACTACCTTACAGGGAGGAAAGATGGCAGAGATTTGTTTTAAGCACTATGCATGCATGGCCGCAGTGCGCCCCTGAGCAAACCGGCAGTAAGAAGATTCAGAACCCACTTCTGATATCAGAGTACATTATTTTTATCTATTCCAAGTGATGTAAAGCAATATAGGCCCATATCCTTGCAATGTTCATGAATGTGAGAAAAATGTTTTTGAGATTCGTGAGACTTGGCGCAAAATGTCAAGGATATGCAAATATGTTATTCATTTTGTACTCATTATCATTTCTGTTGGGGTACTTTACAAATACTGTAAATAAACAAGCTACACAACTATCTGTGATCCATTTCGTAAAGAGGCTTTATAACGCATTACGTGCAAGATTTCTGAGCATGCAGGTCACTCTGACCTTTGTAGGAAATAAAATGCTCATCTGGAGCAAAATTAAAGCAACTTCTGCGCTGCTTCTTTCTTCATTATTCTGTTCCTTGAAACTGGTGTTTAGTCACAGAAGCTGAGATTGCATTTGGAAAAGGCTGATAACTACACAAGTAGTAAAGGAAGCCATAAAGTGTCAATAAATAGCATAAGCTGGAGGTTTTAGCTGTCGGACAGTGACACAAAGATGGATTGTCCTACGCTGGAGACTTTCTTAGACAAAGCTTTAAACTAGATAGGAAACCAAAATTAGACTGTAATGGAGAGATTCCATTCTCTGTGGACATTCTAGTTGGGGCACTAAATTAATTTACCTTGCCCAGTTTTCTAGGGCCTCATCTGTTACATTCTGGGGCTATAATGCAGTTGTCAAGATGTTCTTGTACTGCTTTAACTTAAGCTCCAGTATCTTTCTAGAGCACATTGCTAATAAACATTGCATATTTCAAGCAGACTGTCACTGAAAAACTAGCTCGGATAGGGCGTGCATAATTTAAAGAAATAAATTTTTAAAACAATCAAATATTGAGAAATGTTAATCTTGTAATAAGGATGAAATATGAGCATGGTGGCTTTAATATTCCTTCAATAGTTAGACTGTATCTGTACTGGTATGAATACAAATAGGCTGTTGATTTGTCATCTTATTCAGAAAGAGGCTGTCACTCTCTCTTTTTTTTCCCCAGCCCACAAAATAATGTCATCTGCTTTGTTGCTTTAGGAATGCCAGCAGAATATGAAATCTGGAATACCTGCCTTGAAATGCCAGAATCAGTTAAATGGGATTGGACCTCACCAAGTTTATCCTAGAAGCAGCTGCAGCAGCAGTGAACTCTCCTTGTCTAGCGCCTGCAGTGAATATTCCAGCAGTTCCTCCTGGAATGATGGGAAAGCATGCAAGAAAAAGGTAAGCTATTGGTCACCTTTGATTTAGGAGAAAATTTAAAGTGGCTACATTTAAAAAAAAAATATTATTGGCAAGGGATGCTTCATAAGCTTAGCTTAGAAGTTGAAACAATGAGGGCATGATGGGAAAGAGAAAGAAATGGGGAAGTATTGAGATCAGAGTCCTAAATATAAATCTAGATGTATTGTGACGTCCAGCAGAAGTAGGATATCTAATCTGAAGTATCCCTTCCCCTTCCCACTCCTCCCCTCCCCTCCCCTCCCCTTCTTCAGCAATTCCAATTCATTCACTTTTATTCAAAGTCAGATTTGTCTCATCCCTAGCTGAGTATAATGAACACTCATAGTTTGGTATGGGGCTTGCTTTCATGCTTTGCTACTTTGGCAGATTATTATTGTTGTTGATAATAGTAGTAGTAGTAGTAGTAGTAGTAGTAGTAGTAGTAGTAGTAGTAGTAGTAGTAGATGCATTTTTGAATATTAGTTGACTGAGTTTCATGTTTAATGAATAAAAGAAATAATAATATCTGGGGTCCTGGGGGTGGAAATCCCTCCTTTACACCCTCTAGGTGTAAAGTTCAAAACCTGCATTTTTATTCCTATTGACTTTTAATTCTGCAGTAACAACTAAACATATATATTTTCTTTTTCCCATTTCAAATTAGTCAGTAAGCTGGGATAAAAGGATAAGTATAGGCTCTTCACTCGCCAGCAACCATTCCAGTCCTGCTGATGACCTACCGCCAACTCGTATCAAGGAAAACCACATTTTGGACGGGCTAAAGAAGCTACAAAAGCAAAAAAAAAATTTAGAACCTCCTTCGGTTATATCCAAGTGGGGCTATAAAGATTGCATGGATTCTAACGAAGGAATCTATTCTCCCGGAATTAAGTATGGCGCTCATAAAGAACAGGCCAATGGCAGGCCTGAAATGGAGGTAGCTTGCCTAAATCACCCAAAAATCTTTGTGTACGATTCTGATTCCCACGAGGATGTGGATGACGACTCTTCATCTTTAGTACTACTGCATGAAGTACCAAGGAAAGACTGTTGGCACTACTGTAATAAATTAACTCACAGTGTTTCTGACAGCTTATTTGGCTGGGAACCTGATAGAAAGCAGTTGTCAGAAATAAGGTCTTACTTTAATTCAAAGGAAAAGCCCGAAAAACTGACTAGTTTTGTCAATGGATTTCAGTTGGGTGCAAAATCGTGCAGGGATATGAAGCTGCCTGTGCTGCAGATAGATAAAAGTCTTTCCAGTGTAAGCTGGAGAGACCTTAATTTACACCTTTCAGATACTGACGACAATGAAATCCTTGATGAATTACATGTAGAGAGCAGCGACGAGAAAAGCCCGTCGTATTTGTCATTAGCACCCTTTGCAGAAAAGAACACCGAGAGCTGTGGTGTGCTTGGGGAGAAAGAAAACACTCAGCTGGCATCTTCTGAAAAACAAACCCCTCCCTCAGACATCAGGACAAAGGCATGCAATTTTATTAAGCAGCAAAAAATTATAAAGAAGACTTCTTCAGAAGAATGTATTACTGTAATATTCGATGCCGAAGATGGCAAACCTATTGAATTTAATTCACATCAGGCTGGAATCGTTACTGTGACTAGAAATGAAATTTCAATCCACCAGCCTTGCGATTCAGAAAACGCTACATGTTTATCTCAGGGAGTATCTAATTTGCAGAAAGCAATAGATGCTAAAAGCTGCCATGTTATGCAAATACCTGTTAATAAAGCAGAGAGAAAAACTGCCCCAAATGATTTCAAGGATGACTGTGCAAATGTCCCTGCTCCTCACATCAGAGATTGTCCTATACATTTTGGAAAACCACTGTGTCAAAATACCTCTCAACAAAAACTAACCAAGCCCGCATGCAGTATTTCTTCTAATTTGAGCTCCCCTTCTTGTACTCAGGGAGGTAATAATCAAAAATACAAGTTAACAAGAGTATCCAGCAGAGACAAGCTTTTAGCACAGACAGCAAAAGCGGCCATGGCTGAAAACTGTCCTTTAGTCTCTCCCCATTGCTTTAAGACCTTGGATAAAGGTCCAGCCTCACCTGCAAAATGGTCAAGACACAAAAAGATGCCGAATCCAAATCAGAATTCAAAAGTAGGCTCGAATAACTGCAAGATGTCAGCCCATCCAGAAAGTAAGATTTTGCTCTCGGAATCAACTGGCCTGCCTCAGCATCTTCTAGAGACTGTCCATAGTGAAGAGAAACCAACCAGAGATATCCATTATGAAGAGCCACCAGTGGAAGCCAAATCTCCTCCCCCTCCCCTTCCTCCTGGCAGATCAGCTTCACTCTTAATTAGATCACATTATGAACATTCGCCCTCTGCTCTTGACCAACCAGGAGCGGGTTTTCTTAGTGATACGAGAAAAGATGTTCATTTGTCACCACAGAAAGGAAATTCAGTGTCTGTTTGTCACAATGTCGCTGTTTCTGAAACAAAAACTGATAAACTGCCTGCCACGCCTCAAGTTGAATTAAACCACTTTCAGGACAAGGGAGAAGGCAAATGTGTATCAGAAAAATCCCCTGCCACAAGCCAAGTCACTTCCAAGATTTTCACCAAGAAAATTTGTCCACCAAATTCAAGCGTGCCCATGTTCTACAGCAACCAAGAACTGTATAATTCCAGAGTTGTTCCTGCAGCTTTCACAACACAAGATACAAGCTCCCTGTCTCAGGAGACGGGGGTACCTCAGAAACCAAAGTTTCCCGAGAGTTTCTCCAGTTCACTGGAGCATCACATAAGTACAGTTGGGGAACAGAGTGTTCTGCCTCAAATTAACCCTTCTCCAGCTCCATTGTTATCTCAGGTTAGGGATGATGGAAACTTGTCTGGCAAGGTCCTGAAGCCCCATCTGTCTGTGGGACTGAAATTATTCATAACATCTCCCCGCTTTGTCAGAAAGAGTTCCACTGTGCCAGGAAAGCAGGAAAAAGACTGTTTGAACGCAGCCTCTAAATGCAACGTGAATTCAGATAAACAGAGGCAAGGTGAATCTTCACCTCAAACCAGTATAGACTTAGAGGACACTGAAGAATGGAGTCCGGAGCCCCAAATAAAGGAAAGTTTCTCAAAGAAGCTCAAAATGGACCCAGCTTTCCCTATTTCCCCTGAAACTTGCAATTTGATAGAGCCGGACAGATTTGAAAACAAATCGGTTAAAAGATCCATTTCTTCTAGTAATAAAGCATACCTGAAGCCAGCTCTCGGTATGACTGGAGCCAAGGCCCGTAGTCAGAGTTTCAGTATTTATACTGAAGAACTATTGCATGCACCTTCCCCAGAACGTTTGGGAAAAGTGAGAACACAGATTATAACAAATACATCAGAGCGAGGGAATTCTTTAACCAGGCAGAACTCGACAGGGGAGGGAATACAAATGAAGCTTGTTTCCGAATCGGCTGGGACAACAGAGGCGGTTCCTGCAGTTTCTTGCACTCGGCCAGGCGTTTGTGCCAAAGTGAGTGGTTCCAGTAATCAGTTGAGCAACCCAAGCAAGCTGCCCTTTCGAACGTCTCCGAAAGGAGATCTCTGCGCCAGTGTTTTGAAAAGGGGGATCCACAAATCAGCATCCCAGAGCGAAGTTCCAGATACACCTGGCCAAGATGAAAAAAGCAGTGACGTTTCCAAGCGTCAGTCAGCAATGGAAAAAAGTGTTACCCAAACAGAAATCAACCAAACCAGTGTTTCCCCAGGCCAAATTTTCCCATTTCAGAAAAACATGGACAGGATTGAACGTCATCATAAAACCGAAGGAAGCAAGTCAACATTGCCAGAAACGTGTCTAAATGGTCCCGAGACCTCTGGAAAGGCTTTGCTTTCAACCAGCTCACATCCTACAATAGAAGAAAAAGTGATGTTGTGCATCCAAGAGAACATGCAGAAAGGACAAGGGCAAAACCCATCTGGCCCCGAGATGAAACAAAAAAATGGGGGCCCTTCTCTTGCCAGCTGGTTCGGTTTCCGTAAAAGTAAACTCCCAGCCCTGAACAGCCGAAAAATGGATACCTCAAAAGTCAAAGTAGAAAAGAAAGAGGCAAAAAGTTCAGCTTTTGGAAGTAAGCAAGCAAAATCCGAAAAAAGGAAAGACAAAAAGAAAAGCGAGCAGCACTGCGAAGCGGAAAACGAGCTGAACAGGAAAACTTCTGTCCTTCTAGATGGTGCTCCCAAAGGAAAAAAAATGGCAAAAGCTGTACATGGTAACCCAAGCCAAGCAAGATCCGAACAAAAAAGCAGCCCTACTGCTACCTACTTAGGAAAAGACAACTTCATGAAAGAGCTTTTACACAGGTAAGAATTTTCACATATGGAGATTTGGAACCTTCCCTTTTAGAATAGTGTGGCCATCTTTTGATATATATATATAGATATATATTTTTATCCTCCCCCCTTTCTCGGCAGCATTCTTTCTTCCCATTTTTAATGTGAAACTCTAACAAGCTACTTTAGAAACTGCAAGACGCTCACTTACAATGCAGAGTAGTGGAGTTAAAAGTGGGGAAAAGAACTTTGCAATCATTATCTAAATGGCTTCAGAAAGAGAAAAACAAAAATTTGTGGGCTGGCTGGAGTGGAGTGAGGGAAATAGATAAAGGCAACTTCTGCCACCAGCCAAGTCCAAAAATCTGTTGGCAAAATCTGTCTGGAAACCAGAAAAGAAATGCTGGCCCCCCAAAAAAAAACCACAAAGAGGGGCAGAGAAGAGGCAGGATAAAGAGGTGACAAAGTAGCTTGATAAGGTAACTTCCCAGGTTCCATTAGTAATTCTAAGACAAAAAATAATTCTAATTTTAAAACATTGGTTCTATTGGAAGTTCAAAAATAAATAAACAAACACACAGACACAGTTCTCTTGCCCTTTTTCCATTGGCTCAAAGGGTTTACATTGTCAGCCAGCCTAATCGCAGCTCAGCCATATTTGGACACTGAACTAGCACTTAAAGTTTGGTTTATGTGCTGTTTCTTTAGAAGTTGGCGATAGGTTACAAATCCTTTAAAGCCTTTGTGATGAAACCCAAGGCCATTTTATTCTATAGAAATCTCCCTTTATTTCCTCTTTAGTGGTAGGGTTATTTATTTTTTACTATGGCCTACAACTTGTTGGCATTTTTTAATTTTATTTTTTAATTTCAGCAGAACAATAGTTCACCTGGTTTGTCTCTCATCCCTTTCTTGTGTTTTGGAAAGGGAGAGTTGATTTTATCTTCTGCGTTGATACTTCTTCAACTTCTAATCGTTGCTTGACAATTGTAATTTCCCTTTTTTGGTGATTGATCTCTGGCTAAGACTGTAGGAAATTGCGTATTCTTAAATAACCGGGGGACGGGGAGAAACAGCCACGTTCTGATAATTTTGCAGGTTAGCTTTGAACATGATCAAAAACAGTGCAATCTCAGGAAGGGCAGCCTGTGCTGAGCTGCGGTATTTCAGGCGGCTGACAAGGGATCGCAGTGTTTGTTCCATCTTTCAGATGGAAAGTAGGAATCTCCCATAAAAATGCTGCCATGTCTGGGAGAAGATTCGTAGCCAGCTCTCGCTTCGTTTTTTTTGTTTTTCTTTTTTTAGGGAGACAGCTGTTTATAATGCAGATGTGCGTTCACACATGCAAAACACCACCACCACCTGCCAAATAGAGTGACATATCCCCATAAAAACAGCTCCACATGGCTGCTCTGATCATTTCTATCTGCTTTTTGTTAGCCAGGTCAGTGGTCTTTGAAATTAAAGAATAGTCAGCCTTATTAAAACGAATACAGTTTTTAAGCGCGGCATTTTCATTTAATACATCCATCACGGAGAGATTTCTTTTAAAAATGCAGCATCTGCCTTTGTGTTCTCTTTAATGCCCCCTTGTAACTGGCTGCAGGTTGTTAGTATACAAAGAAGATAACCCACAAAAGTAATTGCTTTCACCGCTTCCCGGATTTTAGGTCACAAAGACACCCAGAAAGAATTGTACAATAATTTCCAAGTTGGCTCACAGCCCTAGAAAATTTAAAACAAATCATTATACCTGAGTGACGACTTTAAATTTTGTCTGTGAAATTGCAAGTGACAGAGTTGATCAAGGCTAGTTAGCAACATTTATCACTCGGATGTCCAGAGGGGGAGAAAGATACAGGGTGATTTCACTAAACATTAAAAAAAAAGCAGAAGGGAAGGTGGAATGATTGAAGAAGGGCAACGTAATTGATCAGAGGAATCACTTTCTACCTGCAGAGTTGATAAGAAGGCAGCCCAGCAGACAGAAAGTGGATCAAAAAATGTTTCCTGCAGGAGCGTGTCGAAGAGCATATCCCAGGGTTTTCCTCTTCCAAGCAACTCCATCAATACTCAAAGAAACCAGAAGAAAACCAACAAAACAAAGGTTGATATAGAAATACCAAACGAGGCCTTGGTAAGCAATAAGAGGAGACTCCCTTAAGAATTTCCTTCCTTCCTGACTGTTATTGTATTATTACAAGGTACATGCCCGCGTAATGGTGAAAGGACACAGTTCAGAACTGGGGAGTGATGGATTAATGTCAACATCCAATGATCTGATTAGGGAAGCAGATTATGCTATATCAGTGGCTAACAAACAGTGCAAACGGACTCAGCCTGCTTTAAAATTTGCACAGGCCACCTGTGCTTTGAAGCAAGACCCTGAAAATTACACGGAATCCTTCTTTTTTTTTTTAATCTCTTGGAAGTAATTGAAACAGATTGAGATAAAAATAATAACAGCAGCGCCAGTTCCTTGTCATTTTTAGCTAAAATCAAAGTCCATTGTGATATCGCAAGGAATACATTGCAAGAAATGGTGGTTAGGTATCTAGTATCTGCTGCTTCAAACATTGCAAAAAAAAAAAAGCAATGTTGATAGTTTTAAATATTTACTTAACCCTAGCTAGGTATAGTGGTTTTGCTAGTGAGACATTTGAAGATAACTTGGTAAATTTAAATGAGCACAAACTTGGGTTTTGTCTATTGGGAAGCATTCGCGACGGTCATCTGAATTTCTGAAATGAGAAATGGTTTCCCAATTATTTTGCTGTTGTAAGTTGTAGCTGTTTTAGGAATACAAGGGTTTGAACCAAGCTTCTTTAACAGCAGAACTAGATGCATTGGGATTTGGATCAGCATGGATGTTTTTGAATGGGATAATTATAATCTGAAAATGGAACCTGGTGTATAGGAGGTGGTATGTGCCTTCCCCCCCCCCCTCCGATCCCTCAGAGGCCATATTTTTATATAAAAATATAATGTCAGGCCCCTTTATTTCTTTGTTTTTTTATTACAGGTAGTCCTCGACTTATGAACACAACTGAGCCCAAAATTTATGTTGATAAGCAAGACCTTTGTTAAGTGAGTTTTGCCCCATTTTACGTTATTTCTTGCCACAGCTGTTAAGCGAATCGCTGCAATTGTTAAAGTTAGGAACACAATTGTTAAGTGAATCTGGCTTCCCCATTGATTGTGCTTGTCAGAAGATCACAAATAAATATGAACCAATTGCTAAGCGTCCGAATTTTGATCATGAGTGACCAATAGTCGTAAGTGTGAAATAAGGTCATCAGTTATGTTTTTCTGTGCTGTTGTAACTTTGAACAATCACTAAACGAATGGTTGTAAGTCGAGGATTACCTGGGTCAGATCTATACTCCACCCTTCTGTTTATTTATATTTATTTATATAAGCACTCAAGATGGCTGGGAAGAACTCTCGCACATCCATTTCTTAAAGTTCTGATTAGTTTAGAATGGCTAGCTAAGGGACAGATTGCTTTCTAAGAACTATCCCATGAATGAAGTACACAAAATAAACCTTCTCGGGGATACCATCTGCTCCCAGTAGGCTGTTTCATCAAGCACAAATGAAAGATCTTTGTTCTGCATGTCAGCTTGTTTTCCCTTACTCTGGTTTACAAAGACCACTCTTCCTCTGGTCTTATATAAAACAAAACAAACAATCAAACAAACACACAATCCTGCTTTTGACAGGATTTGAAATGTGAGCCCATTTCTCAGATTATATAGTGCGGAGGTAAAACGTAATGTAGACGTTCCACCTGATGGGAATTGAAAATCAAATAGTCTTTATGATGGGACAAAGTCTTTATAAGGACAAAGCGATCAACCTCAGAATATTATATGCATATTTTTATCTACTTTCATGCAAATAAAGCCTTTCCTGGAAGATATGCAAGGTCATCCGTTAAGAACCTTTCCAAGACTTGTATGTATGTGCATGCGTATGTGTTACAAAACTGTTTTTTTTTTTTCCTTCGCTCTGCCTTTTTTTATTTTATTTTTTATAAAAGCCGGTAGCTTCTATAGTATCATCTTTTCTTTGAAAATGTAGATGTTCCCTGCATTATAAAACCACAAATTATAAGCATATCTAAGTCTGCCCTTGCAATGTCACTGAAAGGAAGAGAAAGAATGGAAGTCTGGAAATGTGCCATATGCAGGAAATTCAATCCAGCTGATCTAGAACTTTGATAACAAAGCAGAGCCCCTTATCACAGCCACTCAATTTAACTATGCCCCATTTAACATGGTGCTGACAGCGTAGGGTATATCTTCACTGTACAGAAAGAAAGGGAGGGGGCGGGTGTGTGGGGGGAGGAAACAAGCCAATATTAACATTTCTTTTAAAACTTTCTTGTTGTTGTTTAATGGCTCAGTAATTTAAAAGCATTTTTGTCTCCTTTAATAGGGGCCTTGCAATCGTAGCAGTCCTAGCCATTTAGCTATCCTAGCCATTCAGCTAGATCTTTAAGAAATACACTTCATTTTATTGGACAAGAATGAAGATGGTTCTATTTGTGTGTGTGTGTGTTATGTAATGTAATAATACGGTGCATAGTATAGAGTATAGTATAATTAATAAAATATAATATACTATATAATATAATATAATATATACTGTAATTTTATTCCTTATAACAACAAAATAGGCTAAAAGGGCTTTGTTTATTCTTTCTCCAAACAGTACTTTGCTAAGTTGAAAATCAAAATGTTATTAAAACATGTTGTTCAAAGACTGGATTATATATGCTACTGCTTTGTTCAATTTAAAAAAATTATATATAAAAATCAGTCAATATATTCACTAGCATTATCTCATTAAACTATTTGGAATAAAAAAGAAAGAAAAGGTGTGTAAAGTGATGTATCTAACGATGGATTTTCAAACTTTTTATTTTTCGATATGTTGTAGCATCAATTATTTTACAGTGGATTGATTAAAGACTTAGGATCTCATTAAATAGATGCATATAGACCCATGATGGCGAACAGGTGGCACACGGAGCCATATCTGAGGGCACGTGCGGTGGTTGCCCTATGTCAGGCTGTTTTCAGCCTCCCCAGCCTTCAGGAAAGCCTCCAGAGCCTGTGGATGGCAAAAAACAGACCCAACTTGCCTACCAGAAGTTTGTTTCCGAACTTCCGGTAGGCCCGTTGGGTCATTTTTCACCCTTCCCAGGCTTCAGGAAAGCCTCCTGAAGCCTCGGGAGAGCAAAAAACAGTTCAACGGCCTACCGGAAGTTTGGAGGCTTCAGTGAGACGTGCGCAAATGCGCAAAGGGGACAGTATGGAGGTGGGGGTGGTTGTGCGCACATGCGTGGGAGGGAGGGCATTGCATTATGGGTGTGGATATGCACGTGCACACACACCCCCCGTGCTCTTCCCACTTTTGGCATGCAATGGCCATCACTGATATAGACTGTTCAAGACAGAACGGTGTTATGAGCAATTGTGTGCTGTAACAATATATGTATGTATGCAGTTACATATCCCTTTAAGAACCATGAAGCCCAATTGCCTAGGGAATATGTGTAATTACTACAGATATTCTACTGTTATATTATAGATGTTCTACTATTCTATCTCACAACTGGTAGGAACGCTATTTATGTAGTATATGTGAAGGGGTCAGGAGTAACGAAATTGTTCAAGGCTAATACAGAGTTGACCCAGCCCACTGATGCTTATGAGCTGTGGGTGAATTTGATTGTAGTATTCATTTGTTGGTAATGTTTTTTTTTCATGTACAGTTAAGGCACTGTGGCATATAAGGTGGGCAAGTAAATATTCCAATGCTATATGACTAAAGATAGTAAAGCACAACTACAATGGAAATGATTTATTCTGTTTCAATATCATTCTTCTACAAATGACCTGGAATTAGACTAGACATTATATCTCAGTAGTTCTGGGACTTTCCCCCAAATTGATTAATCTAAAGTGGAATTTAATGTACACAAGGAAGAGTGGGATATGGAGACTTCGCAAACCACTGCTTATATTTAGTCCCACTTCTGATAACAATAATGCACTGCACTTTGATAAAGGTTTGTCAGTAGTTATTGGCATAAAGCCTAAGTAATATTAGTACTGAAAGAAGGTAGTTACGCTGGTATTTTTCATGGAAATCTCGTGTTAGTAGAATAAATGAATATCATGACACATAATATTTTCAAAGAGGGTAATATATGCCTTCATGAGATTTAACTCTATTTCTTTCCTTTTGTTAAAATGAATCATAGAAGATGTTTTTCCTTTAAGGATTATTTGTCTTCAAAATTTGTTTTTGATAGCTGCATGATGTTGCTTTTATTCAAGCATTTAGAACCAATTTAGAAGTCATTAATCACAGGATGAAGTGACTTTAAATTTTTACTGTGTATGATTTGCAAGTTATATTAAGATATTATCACTAAGGTGATAACAAAAGAACAAAAAGTGTGTGTGTGTGTGTGTGTTCTGAAATCATTTGGCTTTTATCTTGTGCTCTTCCAAAGAGATACTTGAAAGAGATTTTTATCGGGGTTTTTTTTTTTTATGTCATGCAGGTCAAGGTAGTAAGAGAAAACTTTCAAGAGGATGCAGAAGATAACCTCCCAGAGTCAAGAAATCAAAGTCATTTAATAGGTAAACTAATAAATTGAACTGTGTATTTTCTTTTTATGTAACCCACAGAATCATACCGTAATAAATTGAGGACAATTAGACAGGAATTTCTTAACACTTCTTTTCAAATAGCAGCCAGAGATAAAGAAACTTTAAATACAGAGTATGTTTAAATACAGCTTATTATTATTACCCAGGAAAAACGTGATCACCATTTCTCTATTCTAAGTCTTCAAAGCCTAGAATTTTCCCACCAATCAGTTAGAACTAAAAAAGCTTCTTGGATGAGAAAAAACAGGAAAGCCTTTTGGAAAAAGCACCTTTTGGATAACCATGATTGAATGATTGAGAATCTCCATAGAGAAATCCAGGGACATGTTACTGCACATGGAAATCCATAAGGGGAGCAAGAGGGCAAATGATGAAATGTGTATCACATCATAAACCATGTGATTTAATGTAGTTCCATCAAAACTCATTTTCCATCATTTCGGCCTCTTGGTAGATCCGTAGTCTTGGATGAAGTCTATTTCTCCTAAGTTTTTCTCCAGCTGCTAATTCCCTCCATTACAGCTTCTTCTTTAATGGACAATTATTTGAGATTTTCATTTTACTAATTTAAATATTAGTTTTCAGGATTTTTCTCATTGCACCCTTTTTCAGTATGTTGAAAAAAATGGTATTTTTGTTGAAAAAATGTTTTTTGGCTTCATGGAAAGTTCTGGGTGGCGTACTGAATGGGCCCCAAACATAAGTATTCAGCATTCTTTTTTATGTATCAGATCTAATTTTTGGTAAAGTGGAAGAAAAAAACCCTAGCAATAAGAAAAATAAAGGTAGAGAGGTGGATCTGAAATATGTATGCCTATGTCACAAATTTCCATTTATGCAACAAGCTTTCCTTTCATCTCTGTTACACTCTTCCTATATTTCACACCCACCAATCTGTCTCCCAAACCCTCTAAGCAAAGAAAGAAACGGGAAAGCAGCTATAGGGCCATTTTATCACTGGATTCATTCTAATCCTTCCCCCCCCCCCATTCTAATCCATATTTTTACCAAGTAAAAACTCAGTTTTCTCTAATACGAGTCTTCAAAGTCTAATTTATGGAATAAAAACAAGCTAGCTTCTCCTCCTCTTCCTCTCTTATGCACTGTATGTATTCCTGTGTTGTTTGTGCAGTATGTGAATTAGAGAAAGTATGGCTGTTCTTTATACTTTGCGGATTTACCTCTAATGCTTTAGATTTTTTGCTTTTTTTTAAAAAAATGCCATATTTGCTGT
>JANHFT010001478.1:122774-138140 GCA_032467955.1 Pseudoxenodon macrops
ACAGAGAGAGAGAGCGAGAGAGAGAGACAGAGAGAGAGTATGGGTTTCCAGCATTTGTTTTAGCCTGTTTAAATGTATTTAGTGAGCCTGTATGTTTGAAATATTCTAATACTTTCTAGGATTAGTCTTTCTTTAAAAGGACCTGAGAATACAGTGCAATATGTTTAATAAGAATCTAAACTATTGTTGTAGATATTGTAAGTCATTAGATATTTTTACATCAGGGAGGACTTTGAGTCAGCCATCGACATTCCATACCTGTTTAAAAAATGAATCTAGAAACTGCAAGAATCCATAATCAATTTCTTAAGTCTCTGTTGCAGGATCCAATTTGGGTCAGTGTGCAGCATTATCCTGGGACACGTATATTTACCTTCATTTGTTAAGTCTCTGTGTTTCTGATTTTATTTTAAGCATAATTTGGGTATTTTGGTCCTTATTCAGCTTGGTTATATAAGTCTGGTGAGATCTGATTGATTGATTAATTGATTGTTTTTGCAAAAAACGCTATACCAGTTGTCTTAGTATAATTGACTTACCTTCCATAGTGCCCATCCATGGTAGAATGGCATCTATTACCAGTAGCAAAATGAATTATCTTCACCCATTCCACACACACAAGGATCTAAATCCACCATTTTGGTGGTGATTCTCTGGAGCAGGTTTCAGGGGACATGATGATTTTTTTATGTGTAGAAGGGGGAAAAGTACATAAGTCTCACAAAACATAAGAAAGCATGGGATATAATCCCATTTTTGTGCTTAGTTGCAAAAGGAAGACATAAAGGAATCATTATAATGGTCTCTTTAAGCCCACTTGTGTTCTATACCATATGTATCTCTACACAACAATAATAAAAAAGAATTTGAAGGATCATTGTATAAATTTCATCAATGGAAGAAATGAGAAAGGCTTTGATTTGGATGATACAGAGGGTTTTTTTCCTGTGCAGGAAGCTCTTCTAGAATATATTACTCAGAAATACAGTGCACATTGATTTTAGAGAAATGTGTTATTCCATTGAGGTTTAAAAGGGAAATAAATAGATCAAGGAGCAAGAAGAAGGTTTAAGTGAAACCCAACTGCAATTCCCCCTATAATCAGAAATACAAGTGTTTGCCCCAGAATTAAAAACTGAAGTGACAGCTTCTTTTGTATGCTGTACTTGAGCTCTGCAGTCCATTAAATTTATTGTTAAACATCTGCCAGGTAGATTCTTCTATAGAAGCCATTTTCTTGTAACATCATTTTTCACTTTTTAAGAACAACACTGCAAAAGGTTCAACGGTTTAATTTTAAAATAATTGCATCAGGAAAGAAAAGTCTTATCTTATATATGCCTTTGTTTTTAAATTATTTATTCAAAACATTTATGTAGCTGCCCATCTTATAGCTGACTCTGGACGGCTGCCAAACAAAAGTTAAAACAGCATAAAATCCATATTAACACTATAAAATTAAACACATTAAAAACAACTGTTAATAACAGTGTTTTGGTTACAAACCTCCTTCATTGACATTGTTGAGCTGAATTTCATTAAAAAAAATTTTTTAATTGAGAGCTATTGATCTACATATTACTAAAACCTTCTTGTTTGTAGGTTGTAACCTACAATTGGGCATAACGGTGCATCATAGACCAGTAATTCTTTACAATGTACATCCTATGGGCCAACTTAAAGAGGCATCCAAAATCTGGGACCCATTACTCTCATGGGATTTAAATTTGACAAAGTTGTAGTTGCTTCAGCACTGCTGTGCCACTGCACTCCGGCCGCAGTCACCTAATCATCATTTCCAATGCTCCCTGCCAGCTTCCCAGAAGGAAAGTCAATGGGGAGGCCGGCAGGAAGTCAAAAGTTGCTCCATTTCCCACTACTTTTTTTTCCCCACCTGTGATTGTTCTGCTTCTGTTTAGGTAAGGAAATATCTCTGAAATGGGACACATATAATAATGATGGTTATTTTCAGACCACACCTCTAGTTTCCACAAAAGGAAGGAAAAGGTGATGAAAAATTCAGAAGGAAACTTTTTGATCAAAGAGTTTTGCATATAATTTGATTGAAAGTTCAGAGACAAAGTGATGCGAAACATTCTAAAGTGAAGAATGAAGCTTTATATTAAAGAACTCTTAAGCATTAGAAAAATCATCCATTAATAGCTTCCATTAAAGAATTCTACTCTTGTTTAACTTGAGAGAGAAATGTTCAGTCTTCATTCTTTTCTTTTTTTGTCTGTGTCAGAAATTGCATTGTATCAAAGATGGTATAATAAATTAATATTTTTTTCTTTTCTTTTTGCCCACCTGGTCAAAAAAATAAATCCTTCCTAAATGTAAGTTTTTAATATATAACCATGCTTTTTACAACTGCATGAATAGATAGGTACCTGTCATGGTATCAAGATGTGTGCCTATACCTCTCCAAATATATGTAGACTATATGAAATGTCAGTTATAGTTTATTCATCAATTTTATAAGGTTGTCTCTAGAAATGTTGCTATTTGGAGCATTGCTGATCAAATTGAAAGGTATCATTGCTCTCTCCAGTTGTTTCCTCTCGTTAAGTCTAATTCAAATGTTTTGGAAAAGGTGATTTTCCAATTTTATGATTTTATGCCTTTTTGGTTTTGTATTTCTACAAAGTATAGAAATTCCAGATGCATATTTCTTGTGCATCATTTTTATCATACAGGGTCATTTAGTTATACAGGCAGGACCCGGAACAAATTCTGCATTGTGAAATACACTGGTTCAGGTTTTAAACTGCTCTTGTTTTCTTTACCTTCTGCTCCAGATTTTGGGGACTTACCTCCAATAACCTCCAATAACCCCACTTGTTTATATATGGAATAGTCTGTCATGCTTCTTGGGCAGTTTTGGAGGTGTGTGTTTCTATACCTGTGTCTAGCTTAATTTGTTCATAATTCTGTCAATATAGGGAGCATTCCAGCATGGTTGATATGTCTCTGTTATGACTTTGGGCTAGGAAATTAATGAAAAAATATGTTTGCTGTTAGCACATATTTATTTTGTCCTGTAAAAGGCATTGGCATATATCTCTATCTACATCTCCATTTCATGTTGTGAACGTACTTTGTATAATGGTAGCTTTCTTTAATAAGATGATTGGATTTCTGCCTGCTTCATGAGAAAGGAGACCATACTTTTTCAATTACTGCAACTCTTTGGACCTAAAGTAGCCTACGTCAGTTCAGCAGATAGATAGCAATGCTTGTCCAATTTCCACAATTGTTAATATTCCATTAAGAGTTTTCAGTGTTGGCAACCTCATAGCGCTCAGAGGTCTCCTACGCGGTGCTTTGTGGGTGCACATTCTCTGCAATTCCTACCTCCATTATACTCTTGGCAGCACTGCTACCCTTGTTACTGCACAGGTTGAAGAATTGTTTGTATGATCTCTCAGAGAAGATAAGTGAATATTGTCCTCATGCAATTTCTTCCTAGGGGAAAAAAAACCCAAGCTTATAATAGTTGGCTAATCTGCTGTTGGAACAGATATCAAGAATGAAATTGCCAAGGAAAGAGGTCACCAAGAGGAAGGTGATTAAATTCTTCTTGCTTAATACAACTCTAGAAATTATGGAGGAGAGGATAATAAACAATTTATGTGCATGATTGTATTATTATTGTAGATCAGTATTCTGTCCATGTATTAAGAGCACCTATTAGGAGGATTATATATTAGATAATACCAAAGGGCAAGATTTTAAGAGGTTATTTCTTTTCTATCTTTTGCCAGCCTTTGGTTGTTTACTTACTTTATTTATATCCCATCTTGCTACTCAAAAGTTACTGAAAGTGCCTAACCATTAGAAAGAAGGAAACAGAAAATATAAGCAATGAAATTCCCATTTTAAGAAGTTAAGACCGTAGCCAATGCAGACCGAAAAAGCATGGTGGAATAGAGAGAGAGATCTTTTCTCCTTTCCTGAAATCAAAGTAAATGGAAGCAGCATACCTTTAATGAAAAGAAGGACTCATGATGACATGATAGCAGTGTTCCAATATGTAATGGGTTGCCAAAAAGAAGAGGGAGTCAAACTATTCTCCAAAGCACCTGAGGGCAGGAGAAGAAGCAATGGGTGGAAGCTAACCAAGGAGAGAAGCAACCTAGAACTAAGGAGAAATTTCCTGACAGTTAGAACCCTCAGTGGAATAACTTGCCTTCAGAAGTTATAAATGCTCCAATACTGAAATTTTTAAAGAAGAGATTGAAACAACCATTTGTCTGAAATGGTATAGGGTTTCCTGCCAAAGCAGGGGCTTGGACTAGAGGACTTCCAAGGTCCCTTGCAGCTGTGTTATTCTGCTACTCTCAAGGGATCTGCCCATGAGAAAATCCTCATCTGTGTGTTCAATAAATGATCTTAGGAAAGTGAAGGTACCTTTAAGAGTGTTTGTCCTACTGATCTTAAGATCTGAATAGGTTCATATACATGTTCATATACACATGTATGATTTTAAGATCTGAATAGATTCATATACATGTGTAATTACTAACCATGATTGATTCTGTTCTTTTGAATTCTTTCTAACCACAAACACCAAATTATTTCCCAAGTAATATAGAAGCAGTAACTTCTGCTTCTTCTGTGTATACCCAAATATTACTTTTATTGAAATAATCAATAAACAGGTTTATTATTTTATTGTTTAAGTTATGTGGAAGAGAAGACTAAGACTTTAGTGTCTCTCTTAAGCTCATCAGATTTGAGATACTATCTGTATCTTTTGCATTAAAATATCTGCAAAGTAATAGTCAAATTATGTGAGCGCATCAATGAATTGTTAAGTTGTTACAGAATGATCTATTGAAATGAGCAGATTTTGTAACAAACCGTAATGAATTGGATGAGTTTTTATTCAGAAAACGGGGGTAAAATTCAGAGAAAGAAAAGAATGTGCAGTACTAAAAAATCTTCTCACCTGAAACCAAAAGCTATATTCAACAGAAGTTTGTTATGCTCTCCTGCAGCTTGAAAATGTAGCTTATCAGTGTCAATCTTTATTTAATGAACCCTTTCAATAGAAATTGAGTAGAATCATGTAGCAATCATCTTTGCAAGTGTGTGAGCCATTCATTTTTCATCCCATCAGATAAAGGAATATTTGTATCATGTCCTTACTTGCTACCCAGATAAATCTATAGAACCCCTAAAAGTTTTTGCAAGCAAATTTAGTAGGATACCAGCTGCCAGACAAAACCAGTAGCATCAAATCAGCTGTTACTTTTTTTGAGGAAGTAACTTTTTAAAAAATTTACTCTGAGGTGTTATATTTGGATAAAAAGGATACCAACAAATCAAGTTTTTAACTATCTGTATGTGCATGAAGCTGCATGTCATCACATACTGTTCTAAGTTCTAGGAGAAGGATTGCTTCCTAAAGCACCTTAGAAATAGCCAAGTTTTAATTGTATGTGTGAAAGAGAGATCTAACAAGTTAGTGCAATCATGCAGGTAACATTCTTGTAGTTGTTGATTTGTAACTTTTGAAGACAGGTTCAGAAAACTGAAATGTTAGAAGGGAATCGATATGGAAATACGCTGACACACTTTTGAGAAACAATAGTTTACTGTAGTTATATACAAATATTATTTTTACAACTTACTCCAATGCTTATGTTGAGAATGGGACTTCATGCATGCCATATAGATTATCCTTTTGATAACTTTGGAACTTTGTAGATATGTTCAGAAAACTTTCCTTTGCACACACAGTTCAACATACAAATGTTCCTGTAGAAGGAAATATCCCAATAGCACTGGATAGGAAAGGTTTCTGGGGAGGTGAATACCCAAAATTTCTTTTCTGGAAATACCATCATTGTATCCTAGATTTTGTAAGTTGTGAGTAATTTCTTGCCTTTCCTGCCAGAATTGTTGGACCTTATGCCAACAAATAAAATTCTCAGCAACCAAACTTTTAAACAAAAATTAACTGGGAGAAACCAAATGCAACAACCATACATATTTAAAACATTGCTTCATGATATGACCAACTGCACATATATCCATAAGTCAAATAAAACAATATTTAAGCAAGAGGTGTAAGTATAAATTGGGATAATTGACTTTCCACTAACCCATGTCAAATAAGAGATATTTAAGTGCCTTTTGAGGTCATTGTAGAGACACAGAGAAAGGAGGGAGCTGATTCCAGAGTTATGAGGCCAAATCCTGAAAGTTCAGAATTCATGAGTGCTGAGAGATCATAAGAAGTGAACAAGACTATAAGGAGAAATAAGGCCAGGCAGATATGGAAGCAGGGCATTTATTTATTTGATTGACTGATATTTCAACTTTCAATTTTGCAATTCTCAACAGTTACATGATTTGCAAAAAATTAAAACATCCACATTGTCAAAATTCTAACGTGTGCAGTGGCATCTGCCAGAAACCATAGCCCACATATTTAAGGTTGGAATGTTAAGAAACAAAGCATTACTCTCTAGAATCACATTTATTTCATAGTCTTATACCCAATAAAAGAACCCTTCTGAACTGAGAAACATACTTCCCAGAAGACTAGCTCAACTTTGGATAAATGGATGTTCCATAGTTGGCCATGATAGCTGTTTTGAGAGATGTCCTCAACATACTGTAAAACTTCCAAATATGCCTTTTTAAGAAAGCATACTCAAAATTAAAGATGGACTAATTGAAAATTGTCAGAACTTTGATAATGATTGGGATAGGCAAAGTTAACTGGAATTTGTTGAAATGGTTTTATGCAGAAACAATTCTCTTCTGAAAATATGCACTGATTCTTTATAAAAGGAATTCTTTTTTTTTAAAAAACACTTTCCTTCCTGAATAATAAGTATCTAGTATGCATTAGTATCTTCTAAATAATGTCAAGTTACTCTTCGTCACAGTCCGTTGAAGACAAATAATTACTTTCTTCTTCTAAGAGATAATACACATAGCACTTGTCTAATTGCCAATTCTTCTGCAACACTACTGGGGCATTCGGTTTAGCTGTCCCTCCTGTAAACCAAATGCATTAGTGTTCTGGATCAACTTCCTTATTAAACATAGCCTTAAAAATGCCGATTATGTACAAACAGCTATAATAATTACTTTTCCAGAAAATTTACCCTGTACCATCTCAGTTACATGCAAATGTTTAGGCACACCTGGTCAAATGATATGTTTCAATAACTCTAAAATTTACAGTCTAAATGAATCAGAGCTGACACAACCTTTACATTGTACAAAGTTAAACAACTAATTTTCTTGCAGATTTGAACACATATCTTGCATCCTTTTATGAGCAGTTATATACAGATTCAAAATAACAAAACAGTGAAGCATCTTTCTATCGTTGCATTGGGAGGTCTTTTACACACACACACCCCGCTCTTCTTTGCAAACTCTTCTAGTTCACACATACTCCTGGGTCTCTTTATAAACCCTACATGGTTGAGATCTGACCACGTATTTTCAATAAAGTTCAGATATGGGAACATTTAAAAACATTTATCTTTTGTAACTAAACACTTTGACTGATTTCAAGCTACATTTCAAATTATTTCAAATTTCAAATCTTGCGGAAATATGCACTCTCTTTCTGCCTTCCAATTCTTCACTGACAGTGAGATGTTAATATTTAGGATGTATTGATAGTTAGTCAAATCCATCCTTCCACCTGTACCATATTTCCTGTCAACTAGCTGCCACAAACGGCAACCTATACTAGAGGCACTATGGTAAGATGTTGTTTCCTTCAAACATTTTACTGTTTTTATCCCAAATTCCTCTTTTTCAGTTTTTGTTTTATCAATCTAAGGCATATTGTTCCAAATGAATGGGGTTTTTTTAGGCAATACCTAAAGAGTCCCTTCTGACAACTTTCCTGTGTGGATCATATAGGCAAGGTTTTATGGTGGACTTGGGAAACGACAACTTGCAGTATCAGTTAAATATACTACTATGACCAGTAAGCCTACTGTTTTAAATATGATCAGTACTATAGTTTTATGTGAGTTTTATCTTTATAGAATCCTTCTAACTGAAAATGGTCCTTTCCCCCCCAAGCTGAGCTGTGCTTGTCCTTTGAATGGTTTGACAGGAAGCACATCTCCAAAATTAACAGAATAACAGAGTTGGAAGATACCTTGCAGGTCTTCTGGTCCAACCCGCTGCTCAAGCAGGAGTCCCAATACCGTTTCAGAGAATTGGCTGTTCAGTCTTTTTTATAAAAGCCTCCAGTGATGGGGCATCCACAGCTTTTGAAGGCAAGCCATTCCACTGGTTAATTATTTCATTCCACTGATTAATAAATTTACAGACATTTCTAAACTTCTGTTTTCACTTTGATATGATGGGCTACTGAGTGTAGATTAGTGAGAGAGAAATGCATTTCAACAAGAATCAGGCTGCAGCATAACAAAGTTGACAAAAGTAAAGGGGATCTGAATACTTTCTGAATGCACTGTATGTATATGCTATAATAGCTAGTTTAGGGGTAAGTGCTTTCAGTCCTCTGCTTCATAAATAATACATAAAAATGGGATGGCTTTATTATTATGTTTTATTTTTTGTAAGAACCATAGTTTTGATCTAGAGATGAATAACTCAGGGTACATCTAGAAATGAGCAACTCGATTTCCATGTGTGCAATATATCTTTCTCTGATTTCAAACATTCTTTGAAAATTCTTCATTTATTTCTTGTTAGGAAGATAAAGTGGGTTCCCCCACTCAGATGTAATAATCTGTAAATTAGGAATGGGAAGTCATCTTACATTTTGTCCCGGAGGAAGCACCACCTGCATAATGTAGCTTGTTTGAGAATATTAAGGGAATCAAATTTAGAGCATCTATTTAAAAGAGAGAGAGAGAGAGAAATGGTCACAGAGTGATGATATGACAAAATTCTAGGAAAAAGCAGCTAAAATCTAGCTTTGTAAAAAGTATCAGGTGACACTTATCCTAGTATTCAGGGATTCCATAACAATGAAGGTGAGAACCAGAAAAGTGCATAAACAGAATTGTCAGAGCCTTATATTCCAATGAATAAAAGGCTCTGACAATTCTGTTTGTGGACTTTCCTGTTTTGTGTTGTGATTTCCGATTGTGTTGTGATTTCTCAGATAAGTGGTTTTACAGAAACAATGCATAGAAATTCTAGCCATTTGGAGTCTCGTTTTACCTATTTTTCCTTACATCTACCTCCCCCCACCCAAATGATAAATATGACTTGTGCTTAGCAAAAAAAAAAATTGCTCATTCTATCCCCAAGACCATATGCTGCAGATGGGGAAAATGCAATAGGAAGTCCTCCAAAGTTCCATACTGTTCAGATGGCCTAAGTGGAGGCCTTTACTGTTATCAATGGATTAATTATTCATCCGTTTCAATTCCAGCTAATATGAAGGGACAGAATTCTCTTTCTGAAGATCAAATTAATTCTCCCACCCCCCCCAAACCAGCTTTTATTGCAGTAATTTGTTAAAAGGAAAATAGCTTCCCGAAATAAATTCATGTTAAAATGTTGGCCTTAAATCATAACCATTTGCTAACTACTGTCGCTTCCTGCTTATATTCAGTTAGCTTTGGGCACAGTGCTTAGAATATCATCTGGTCTGGAGGAGGAGAATCCATTTCCTGAAATTGGGATAATGTGGAAGAAAATGTGTGGATTCACCAAAATTTTCTACTCTTGGTTTAGAGAACATGTTGCCATCATTTTTAATTGGTTTCTTACACAAAATAATAATCTGTCCTAAGAAAAGAAAAAAACCCATCAATTATGTGCATTATTGAGTCACATTTATATAGACTGATTTTGAACAACCTAAGCAGAATAGGATCTGGGTGGTACTTGGAAGACATCTGAATAAGAATTCCTGTTTAGCAGTCAGTGATAATTCAGCAGTTAGCAAATATTTGGGTCACATTTAAATAAAATGGGGGTCTGGTCAGAAACTACGTGAGCAGAATTTGATACCTCAAATTTTATAAAAATTGCTTAGATTTTAAGTTTAGAGAGAGGAGGGGAAAACCAGACTTCATTTGAGAGAAAACAGGAAAGTTTTATTACTATTATGGAAAAAAAAGCCTTATTCTCCGCCCAGGGGTGGGCTGCTGGGGGTTCGCAGGGGTTCGGGAGAACTAAGATTCTGTGCAGTTTAGAGAACACCCAAATCCCACTCCTTGCTGACCCTGCCTACCCGCCCCTCCCAGGAATCCCTATGTGGCCCATTTTGGTTGAAGGTAAGTGCAGGGCGCGTGTGGAGGCTCAGGGAGGATGAAAAACGGGTCTACTGGAAGTTCTGGAAGTTCATTTCCAGCCTTCAGAGGCCTCCAGAGCCTGGGGAGGCTGTTTTTGCCCTCCCGGAGGCTTGAGGAAAGCCTCCGGAGCCCAGGGAGGGCAAAAATCCCCCACTCCCGCCATGGTGCAGGAAGCCGACTAGGCCACATCCACCAAGGCCACGCCCACCCAGCAACTGAGCAGAGAACCCCTTGCTAATAATTTTAAAGCCCACCCCCACTCAGTTCATTTTCACAATTGCAGCAGATGAATAAGGTTATTAATTTCCCCTTTTTTCATGTGGTGACATCCTGAAAAAAATGTTTTAAGACAGGGAGACACGTGTACAAGAAAACGAATAAATAGCATAGATCTTTAAAAAACGATTAGCTCTGAATATATTTATTTGCTCTTCATTGGCTAATGTTCTTTAATGTAAACTTTGCTAAAAGACTCTAGGGAGACATTGGATGAATATCTCTGCTGTAATACCCACATGAGCAATGTGAATGTTACTGAGCTTTCAGCATGAGTAAATAACAAATCACACCACAACACAGGGAGCGTTTATGAAGCTATGATCTTGGAAATATGTATGTACCGTAGTCTTCCCATGAAAGTTAACATTCAGTAAAGTCACTTTTTGGGTAGGGAAGGCTGTTGTATGAGGTTTTTCCAAATGGCTGATAAGCAAAACTGTAACTTTTAAAGCTTGTCCAGTTCATAAGTAGGAATTTGGTTCTATTGCAAATGTTTTTGTTTCTGTGGTTTCTAATATACTGTATCTGGCAGCACATTCCAAGAAGTGATTAGTTGGTTGGTATTACATTTCAGTAGCTGAATAAGGAAAAGGAAGTAAAGGATCATATGAAAAGGGAACTTAGTTTGGACCAACAGATAAACAAATATTACCTTGTATGTTTTAAATTTGAAAGAAATAGGTTTTGTAGATTCAGTAGATCTACTTAAATTGGCAACAAAAGGGTATAATGTTTAACTTGGCTTTCAAGAAGTCTGTGGATTCATAGCTGTTATGTAAAGTTAGATATGGCCTGATTGGTTCATTCAATCACCTGATCCTATGGCCTGCTATAGTTCACACAGTCCTTCACTTAAAGCTATTTGTTTAGTGACTATTAGAAGTTATAACAGCATTGGGGGAAAATGACTTATGTCTGTTTTTCACATTATGACGGTTGTGGCATCCCCATGGTGACATGGTCAGTTTGAATGCTTGACAATTGGTTCATATTTATGACGGTAGCAGTGTCCCAGGTTCAAGCGATCACCTTTTGTGACCTTCTGACAACCAAAGTCAACACCTTAACACCATGTTACTAACTGAACAACCGTGATGATTCACTTAACAACCATGGCAAGAAAGATCATAAAATGGGGCAACTTAACAAATGTCTCAAATGTTATCCATGAAAATTTTTGGATCAATTGTGGTCATAAGTCAAGCACCACCTTCTTTCACCCCAGCCATCTTCAGGATTATGCTGTGGTGCAGTCAAGAAGAAGGCAGCAGTTCCGCCTGCTAAAAATGCTGCAGTTGTAAGGATGATGTGCTTCCCATTCAGTATTAGAATTTGAGGCCCCAATGCATGACAAGGCCTTATGTGCAACCCTATCAGTTGACAATACAATTTTGCTTCATGCATGCTGGTTTGAATGCAGGAAGTTTCTATTCTTTCTATTTCTATTCTAGTTTGTTCTGACCTAGTCTTCTTGATTACACCAAGGCAAACAAACAGTGTTTTAAAAACCTCTTTTTTATTTACGGCGGCTAGAAATTGGATTCATTTCCAGCCTGGGCAGAGTTATCTCAGTTAGTTCTATGGAACTCTGCCAAAGTCTTTCAAGATAAGTCCGTGGGTCAATGTTAAACAAAATTCAAAACTAAACAAGAAAATTAAAAACCAAACCAAAAGTCACACATGGAGCTGCAAGGTGATTTCAAACGAGTTCCAAATGAGTTGCTTGTTGCAACTCATACATCCGGTAGCTCTTCTTTTAAGTCTTCTGGGAGGGTCCAACCCCTCCCAACCTTACTCCTGAGTAGTCCTTTTCCTTTGCACCTGCTCTTGTCTTCCAGCAGCTCTGCACATTCGCGCATTAGGGACTGGCAGCCCCTGTCCCTCTGCATCGCTGCTATCAGACCCCGCAGGCTCCAGCACACAACTCCCAGATGGCCCTGGCCCCATCTCTGCCTCAGATGCAGAGACCCCATCCAAGTCTTCCCCAGACTCCAGAGCTGACCCATAGTCCTCTCCGCTGTCCAACTCATCTGCCAGCTCCGCAGGCTGCTGGTGAACCACAATACTTTCTTCCAACAAACCACATTGCTTAATGATGGCAATTGTAGTCCAATTGCCATCGTAATTGGAAGACTACCTGTCTGAAGACTACCTGTACAATTGCCAACTCAGGTCACTCCAATCCTTGCATCTTTATTTTCTTTTTATCCCCAGATGCAGCATTTTACATTTCTTTCTTAGATTTCATTCTGTTGTATCAACCTGCTGTTGAAGTCTAGATAGATCTTTTGGGATCTTCTTTTTCTCTTCCAACATTTTAGCCTCTCCTAGTTTTGTGTCATTTGCAAGTTTGATAGTCATCCTGTCAATCATTTCATCCAGGACATTAATAAAGGCACTGACAGAGTTCTCTGAAATAGCATTAATAATTTCCCTCTAAGCTGAATACACATACCTATATTACACATAATGTATTAACCTTGTATTTAGTGTTAAATTTTAAACATCTTAATCTATCAAAATATTCTTTTAATCTACCCAGCTGATCAGCTAAAATGGCATTGCTCAGAAATATAAAGTTTATATTTAATTTAATAGTTTATTAAAACTGCATTTTCACATACAATTTTCTATCCTGACTACCATGCAAATACATCAATATTCTATCACATACTAATGTATCAAATAATAATCTCCTTCCTACGGCAAGTTTAGGTGCACATATTCAGAATAGGAAGGAACCTAAAGCAAGAAACAACACTCAGAAAATGCACAAGTGTTACTAGTGTTCAACTCAGTCTTGGGAAAGGGGAAGAGAAGTGGAAAATCTTTAGAAACTTCATTTTGTGCTTGTTTAGCAGTGTAGAAAGTTAACACCCCCACTTCTAGAAAAATGAAATATTAATTAGGAAATATTAAAAAGGCAGAATATTATATTTCCCTGGATGAGAAATGGAGAAACATGTTTTTTTAAGGCAGAAGGCAGGCTCACTCTTAATAACCCCCAACCTCCTCAATAGCCCACAGCAGATGTCAGCACTTAAGAGATAAAGAGATGGCTAGGTCTATTCATAAGCAAATACCCTCACCCAAGATCCAACAAAGGAAGGATTAGCTCTCAGCCATAATAGGAATTGCCCAAAGCCCCTTCATTGCATCACCCAGCAAGATTCAACCAAGCCTGGGATACAGACAGCTTACAAAGTTAGCTAAGACTCCCGCATATCCCCCTGGGAGTTTGACAACCAATAGGTTACATTTCTTGTAGAGGAACAGAAAGCTCAAAGGCAAGGCCCAAGAGAGGGTATAAATATATACTCCATGTTTCCAGTGTCTTTCTCTCCACTAGGAACTGAACCCAGATGGACATTTCTTCCAACATCATCATTCCCATGCCTCAAGACCATAAGTTTGACCCTAGTATCTAAAGTTATAACATAGAAAAAAAAATCCTGTCTAAAGTCTTGGGAAGCTAGTGTCACTAAATTTTAACTGTACTTTGGTGGGTCAGACTCAATTATAAAGACTGTTTTATATAGCAAAGCTTCCACAAGGCATATGTCACTTTCATTTAAATGTTATTCACCATCTGGATGTAAAACATAGTCGTTTGTCTTTATTTTGTCCAATAGGCCTATTCCTCTTTTCTGTTCTCGCTTCCTAAAGAATGAATGATCGAGGATTCTACAAAACATATCTTGATCATGCTTTATATTTGCAGAATCTCTGGAGTTAACCGCAGTTCCTACTTATCACTTCCAGAAAAAATATCTTGGGAGATTTCACTTTGCATTCCCTCCAGGTTCCTTCAAGCATCCTGAACTTTTTTTTTAACTATCTTGTAGCAATTAGGGATAAAATGAGGAAACAGAAGAGGATTAGATTCTCGGCATATCTTGAAAACTGCTGTACCTGTCCAGCAGAACTATTTTAATGACTTTTCTGTCAGTCAGCTGCAACAACATGTGCTGAAATTGTAGTCTGTGTACCCAGGCATTTTAGTTACAGTTAAAATGTATTTTTAATGGCACTATCTCGGAAGGACGTTAAGGGGTGGATTACATGTTTTAGGTCTGAAGCTGCTTATTTAACAGAGTAAAAACAACACCTGGTTTAATATGAGATAGATATGAATCCAACCCTAATTTTGATCTCAGATTTCTAAACCCATTTGGCTTTGAACCATTCCTCTGCACAATCTGAACATTTATAAATGAAGATCGGTTCAAAGGCGCCGTCAGCCTCCAGTAAAGCTGCACAAATCGTGCTTATTTTTGTAACAGTTATATTAAACATTAGAATGGCTAGGAAGAGGAAACACGGCATAATACGATCTCTCAGAGCCTCCAGGGTCTGCAAGCTAAGAGAAATAAAATAAATGTTTAGATTCCAGGGAAACGCTATTATGTCACTTCTACAACCAGCAAGGGAAGAATTCCTTGTTAGTGCTGCTACAGTGAAGTTAATTAGTTAACAGGCAGCCACCACAAACCCGATCATTGAACTGGAAGAGGCTATCTGGACCATTGATTTCAATCCCCAGCTCGATTTTAGAATCCAAATTCAAGCATCTTTCAGAAATATCTCTCCAGTCCCTGTTTAAGGGCGTTCAGTAAAGAGGAACCGACAATGTCCCCAAGTAGTTGGCTCCATTATCAAATTACTGTATTTTTCTGAATATAAGACGCATCTTTTCTCCCCCTAATTGGGGCTGATAATTTGGGTGTGTCTTATACTCTGAATGTAGTTTTTTCAAAGCTTTTTTTTCAGACCTAATGAGGTGAGTGAAGAGTGAAGCGATCTTTGCAGCCTTTCATTGCTACTC
>JANHFT010001478.1:150277-163274 GCA_032467955.1 Pseudoxenodon macrops
GAGTCAGTTGTGTTGTTTTGTGTTGTGTGTTTGTAAAGTGTAAATGTTTTTTGTGTTCTGTCTGTGTAAAGTGTAAAAGCACCTGACCTACAAGCCATGCCCATAAAAGAAGCCACAGCCACAGAACCGGTAGGGAAAAAATTTAGATTTCACCCCTGGTTATAAGTATTAGAGTTGGTGGATTGATGGATTGCATTCTGAATGTCCCACATTCAGCCATGGCTTCTCCATGCTATATTGGGGGGAAATCTTGCCTAAAATCCCAAACAACTATTACTATTTAGTATAGAGCAGTAGGCAAGACAGACTTAAGGTCAAACATAGTATAAACCAGATTGTTATGATTCACTCATTCACATGACAAACCCAACACCCAATAAGGGTCATGGCAAGGAAATACCCTATCTCTGTTTTTAGACCAAATCCACTAGTCTCTCATCATTTCCATAGAAGATATGAGCTGTGGTACAATCACATTATTGCTGAATATTTTGTATAGCGGTAGGTGTACCAAAAATAAACCTATATTCAACTGAAGTTCTGTTCAGTAATATATCATGCATATTCATTAGCAGTAATACGCTATATGTGCTTTCCCCTTTCATTTACAATATTTTACAAATTTTTATTATTGGTTGCAGAGTTAATTTACAAGGGAGTAATTTGTGACGTGATGTCAAGTAATCTTATCAACTTAAGACATCAAGCCTTTGTTATCCCCAAACTCTATACAGTAGAGATTCATTTTCCTTTTTTTTGTATGCACTGATTACTATAGTTTCATACTATCTCTTTTTAAAAAGTGATCATATTCTGCCTCTTACTATGTTCCAGGAAACTGAGGTCAATTGCAAGAGAATTTGAAGGCCAAAGTTTAATGTGAAAAATACATAGAATATTTCGTGCTGTTGTTGTTTTCTTTACTGCAAGTGTTAGCAGTCTTGAATTTGATAAAAGAGGCAGTGAAGATAGGAATGTTTAAATTTTTTTGCTATAATTTTTTTTCTGAATCAAAGTTGCCTTCATCCAAAGCTGCTTTCCTTTTTTTGAAGTGCAAAGGATATATGAAGCAGTTATATTTTCTTCTCCGAGAGAAAAAAATACCTGGGTTGATTTCTCTTGGAAACCTGGACTGTGTGAAAGAGTAAAAGAAAAGCCAATTGCAATTCTGTGATCAAACTCAGAATTTCCTTTGGAAAAAAGAGAAGAAACTCACCAAGAAGATACTACATGTCTACCCTGCAGCATATTTTTTTTTTAAAAGCTATACTGAAAAATTACAATCATACAATTATTTGCATTGTGCCAAATAAAGAATTAGAATAAATCTATAATCCTTTAAGAAAATAGTCTGAATCCTTTCCTTTAGAATAGAGAGGTAAAGTCAGGGTGGTGGGGTGATTAAGATATTGGCTTTGAGTGGGAAGACCTAAGTTTTATTACATTTTTATCTTTCCTATATTATCTTTATAAGTAACTCAAGGTGATGAATGCATTTAATACTCCTTCCTCCTTTTATTTTTCCCATAACAACAACCCTGTGAGGTGGGTGGGCTGAGAGTCATTCAGCCAGCTTTTATGCCTAAGGCAGAATTAGAATTCATCAGCTCCTGGTTTCTAAGCCAGCACCTTAACTACTATAACTTCAACCATTTTCAGCCACAGAAGCCCTCTAGATGTCTCTGAGCCAGTCACTCTTGTCTCAGCTCCATCATCCTCAGCAGGTGATAGTTATGAGAAAAACTCAGTATAGCACTATGCTTAGATATAAGCACAAACCAAATAAAAACAATAATGCTTACAGAAGATTGAACCTCTGGGACATTGGTATTGATTCGGGTCCCTATTGCAATACGGTACACTTTGTTTCATAGGAAGAGACTGCAGAATTGGATCCCTGTGCTGGATAGGGACTGTACTAGATCAAGGGTCCCAACTCATAGGCTACGGCCCACTAGTGAGCCTCAGCCTATTCAGAACTGGGCCGCGCAAACAATGGGTGAGCGTATGTGTGTGCAAATGGAGCTGTTCGCGACTTGTGCGCATGCCTACCACTCATATAAAATCATCCCCTCTCCCCCCCCTCCTGGCCCGCCAAGCCAAAAAGGTTGGGGACCACTGTAGTAAACGATATCCAAGGTCTATCTAATTTTATGTTTCTTTAATATTTTATTATGTATTTATTGAATTTATTTGTTACCTATCTCGTAACGAAATGGCTATGGCTCACATAATCCTAAGAAATAAATATATCTAAAACAATAAAAACATTAATGCCAACCAATAAAATTATAATATAGGAAACATCCAAAATATTCCCAAAGTATTCCTCACCCAGGAGTAATGTTTGCTTCCATTTCTGTCAGTTCAGAGATTTGATGGGATGACTATTTCATACCCCAGGGGGAAAAAACAGGCAAATGACCCACTCTGAATTCCTGGGTTGCCACTAATTCTTCATGGATCCTTTTTACTCAAATGGTTTGTTATAACATTAAAGCAAAGCGGATTCTATAGCTGGATTGTGCGCAAACTGGTTTTAATATTTAGGTTGTGCTGGGAGAAAGTTCAGGGATTGTGACATTTAATGACATAATCGGTAGCAAACAGTAGCAACTAAATAAATTGTTTGGGCTGGAAAAAAAAGAAAAAAAGTCTCACCTTATTTGCCTGCACTCCAGACTCACTGCTTTCGGTGAAATGTTTTCTGTTTTGAGTCAAGGAATTATATGTTGTTTTGTACAGGACAGGGCACTGAGAGTGTGCACTTACTCTGCTAGCAGTAGCAGTGATACCGAAATGGATCTAGAACATGAAACAAATGATTTTGGAACTGGAGGGGAAATGTTGGTAGATTTAATGAAGAACAACAAACAAGGTACTGTACCATTTGTGCACGGAAATGTATTAATCCCACTTCTGTTGTGACAGATGAATTTTAGCCATCACTTCTAAAATCTCATTTGCCATTACTCTTTATTGTATCATTTTTTACCTTTTGCAGCATGATTGTGACTAGACGTCAAACCCTAACATTTTTAGTTACAAATCCCCTATGGCATAAGTAAAACAATAATCTTGGGTTATTGCTTCAATAGTGTACTACTATACAACACAAAGACATACACACAAGTCCCATACTTAGCGATAAATGGTTTAAAAGAAGCCAATGAGCCATGAACTCTGTTCCTTTTTTCTTTGGAAATAGACATACTGAACTTTCATCACGGGCATCAGTGTGGCAGGTGACATCTGCCTTAGCACCCACAAGGCTATTAATATATGTTGTGTGAATGTGTCTAAAAATGAGCAGCTACTATATAGGTACACTCTTAAGCATAATTTTTATTTCACAGAATATAGTGAATCCCCATTTAAATTCCAAGTTGTTCTGAAAATAAAATGAAATGGGTGCCTGGATCTTAGGGCTAAGTGTTCAGGAAAAAAATAATAATAAAGCAAAATAGTAGACAGCATTCTGGGTGTCTAGAAGGTTAACAGGGAGAAGCTCACAGTCACAGCAACCAAAAAGCTGGTTTTAAAGTACACCATTCTAGAATTCTAAATGTGACGACCAAAAAATTGGGGAGCCTATTAAATCTTTTTATCAGTTGCTTCTGCTGACTTGAACTATTAGGAAATTACCAGATTGCTTAACCTCGACTTTTATTTGTTGCTACAAATAAAAGTAGCAACACTATTTCACTGGGGAGCTGGTGTTCATATTGACTAACCAACTCTAGATAATCAAGCACAAAATGTGTAAATAAGGGTCCAAGCAAAGTATATTGAAACGTGTCTGCTGGCAAGAAATAATATTCATATAACTGTTACAGTTACATGTATAAGAGCTGTAGAAGTTAAGATTTATTTATTTATAAATTTTATCAGAGCACCCGCAACAACCAGCTCTAGGCAGCTGATAGAGTTTAAGTATTAAAAGCAGAATACATAAAAAAAATTAAATTATAAAGCTGAAAAACCATAACATTCTAAAAATGGCATCATGTGAAACTATTAATCTGGAAGAGATGGCTTTCCATTAATTGCAAAACAAAGGATATGGTTGCATATATGCCCTAAGCAGGGGTGAAATTCAAAAACGTTTCCCTACCGATTCTGTGGGCATGGCTTGGTGGGCATGGCAGGGGAAGGATATTGCAAAATCCCCATTCCCACCCCACTCTGGGGCCAGTCAGAGGTGGTATTTGCCGGTTCTCCAAACTACTCAAAATTTTCACTACCAGTTCTCCAGAACCTGCTGAATTGCACCCCTGGCCCTAGGACAGCAGAAATCATAGGACTTTTTTTTACACACTTTTCATAACACAGCACTGTTTATTGCTTTTAGTTCCAAAATCAGTTCTCTTTTTTTCCCTGGGCAGATGGTTAGTTTTTTATAAATCTGTGCAATTATGTTCAGAATCCTTTTGACCACCACAAATATGTATGTAAGCCAGACTGTAGCAAATGGATCTGACCTATAGAAAACTGAGGGAATAATTATTTTACATTACAGTTAAATAAAATGATTTTGCAGTAGCTTAATTAAGTTTCCTTAAACGTTTCTCGAATCAATATTCTTATATAGAAGTTTTTCACTAAAGAAATAACATATTTGCAGCAATATATAAGCAGACATCCTTATGTTTAGCATACTGCTGATTACCAGTTGTAGAGCTGAATGCGTGACTGTATTCTGTGCTTCTTAAATCAGATGGTTTACTTTTGCCCTAATTGTGTAACTGCCCTGCACTGTATTTTACTACCTGACATCCAATATATGCTTTCTACAACAAAATGCTACTATAGGTTCCTCTTTCTCCATAATATCTTGTTTGCTTCAAGATGGATGCTAATATTATAAAAATAATTGTACCTGCTGCATTTGATGCTCACTGTTTTTATGCTTTATTTTATAAGAACTCAAAGAGGCAATTATTGATCAACAATCCTAATTAAATGGTGTCCATTAGGACATGAAATGATTAAATTAATTAAATAACATCCTTTTCCTAGCTGGTTGCTCACCCCCATATTTAAAATACGGTAGTTCAGATGGTCCTACCCCATTCTAAGTTTGGATAGTCTCTTTCAAAATTGTCAGAGGGAACGATGAGATATCCATATAATCATATTAAATATCATTCATTCAATTTTCATCCATACTGTACTCATACCATTGTGATGGACTTCCCAGGGTTTCCTTGCTTCTTCCTTCTGCAGGACATAGCAAAGAGTATTTCAGGCTCTTTTCTGAGGACAGGAGTAATAAGTATTGGTTGTGCTTATTGCCAAAGGGAAAAAAAGGGGAAGAGAATAGAGATAGCCAGAGATGCTCCTCATGGATTTTTCAGGGCTCCAGCTGAACATTCAAAGCAGTGTCAGGATAAAAGAAAAACAGCACCAATGCCTAATTCAAGTGCTATCTCTTGACAAATCTTCTACTCCATTCTGTGGGCTATAACTTACTGTAAAATAGATTTAGTAATCAATCGTGTGGAAGGACGGACTGCCTGAAGAGATGAAAAGCCCCACTGCTCCTTCCTCCCCCTCTCACCGTGGCCCTCCCCCATTGTCAGGACAACCTGCCTGCCAAACAAATGGGGAAGAGGCAGGGGAGAAGAGAAGAGGAAGACAAGATGGCTGTCTGGGAGTTTTTCCACCAGAGGTCTCATGAACAGGAAGCTGAATCAACAGAGCCAAAGCCCAGGAATCAATTAAAAACTAACTAAGACAACAGGCCTGATGAGAAAGAGGCAGCAGCTGAAGAAACTGCAGAGGGAGGAAGGGAGGGAGGAAAAAGAAAGAGAGAGAGAGAGAAAGGAAAGAAAGAAAGAAAGAAATTTTATTTCCTTCTCTCAGAACTGGTGTGAAGGGAAAGTTACTCCCGCTGTTTCCCTCAGAAAGGGCTGAGATTTGGAGACGAGAAGAATCAAGAAGCCCAGCACGGGCACAGAAAAAGTAAGGACTGTGACAGCACAGAACCAGGAAGCAGTAAAAGATAAAAGGCAAATTGAACCCTTGAAGCTTTCCTTTTGTGAAATACAGATCTTTTCCCCCATTCACTGAGCAGAGATGCAAACATCCGATCAATCGTACAGAATTGCACTGCTTTGTGTCTGTTTAAGTCCAGGCCAATCTGGTTATTTAGTGGTTCAAAAAAAAATGAATAGAGATGCCATTTGTCACATTTTCAGCATAACCCTTGCACAAAGACTACTAATGTGCACGAATAACCCTTGCCACAAATTTCATGCAAGAGGCCAAAAATAATGAACAGAAACACAGAAGAATGGCAGCTGCTTATTAGTGGAGCTCTGTAAACAATCAAGGTAATTAGGTAACATAAAATCAGGGGATACATTTGGACAAGAATGGCATAAGCGTGCCGCCCCCTGCCCCCATTAGCTAATATAAGAATCTTCCTGCAAGCTTCTGCTTCTGCAAAGTCCTTGCAAATGACAATAGTACTTGACTCTACATATTGGGAAGGCACAAGCTGCACCTTTCTGGCGTCCTTCTGTTTTATTTCATCAACCAGAATGGAAGGAAATAGACTTTTCTGCTTCCCCCCCAGTTTTTCTTCTTCTTTTTTTTCCTGGATCAGCTGTTCATTTCTGCATTTAAGAGCAGGATAAAATAAACTGGGGGTGGGGGGGAAGGAAACAACCCCAAAGCATTAAAAAAAAAAAAACCTTTCTTATTTGATGGCTAACATTCAAATGGCGAGCAGAGATGGTGGTTATTGTGTGCCAATAGATAAGTAGGAGTTGGCTGTTAGAGCCCAGAAGGAAAGCTTTTTCTGCCATGGCACCAACCCTTTGGAACATCCCCTCCCCACTTAGATTAGATTGACTCCATTTCTGTTGGCCATGTGTAAGGCCTTAAAAACTTGGCTTGTGTCTGGACTGACCCCAGATATATTAACGGTGGTCTTCTTTATGATTTCCAGCTACTATATGTTGTGGTTTTTTTTTGTATTATATGCATCTTTATTTAAGAGCTGCGATGGTGCAGTGGTTAGAATTCAGTACTGCAGTCTGCTTTTGCTGATTGCCGGCTGCCTGCAATTTGGCAGTTCGAATCTCACTCAAGGTTGACTCAGCCTTTCATTCTTCTGAGGTCAGTAAAATGAGGACCCAGATTGTTGGGGGCAATATGCTAACTGTTTAAAACTGCTTGAGAGGTCTGTAAAGCACTGTGAAGCAGTATATAAGTCTTAAGTGCTAGTGCTATTTATTTGCCATTGTAAGTGGCAATGGCAAATAAGTGAGATGAGTTGGCCACATAATTCAGTCAAATAAATAAGGCACCCACTTTTCTCATTACAAATAGTCTTCTACTTACAATTACAGTTAAGCCTAAAATTCCTGTTGCTGAACCAGTTAAGTGAGTTTTGGTCCATTTTACGACCTTTTTGCCACATTTATTAAGTGAATCGCTGCAGTTGTCAAGGTAGTAACACGATTGTTAAGTAAATCTGCCTTTCTCATTGAGTTTGCTTGTCAGAAGGTTGTAAAAGGGGATCACATGACCCCAGGACACTGCAACCATCATAAATATAAGTCAGTTGCCAAACTTCTGAAGTTTGATCAAGTGACCATGGGGATGCTGTAATGGTCATAAGTGTGAAAAACAGTCACAAGTCACTTTTTTCAGTGCCGTAGCAACTTTGAACGGTCACTAAATGAACTATTGTACATTGAGGACTACCTTTATATAGTGGCCAAAGTGGATTGCAAAGGGTTTTCTAGCTATGCATGTTTTCCAGCTTTGTATGCTTGAGTATGAAAACTGAAACCAGTACATGGAGCTTTTAGTAACTGGTACACACTGAGAGGTTCTAATGTTGAAGTAGATCTTTGAGTTAAGCTAGGCTTTTATGGCTGCATCCACCTTCCATATACTCTTCATTAATAACCAGCATAATTATTTTATCAGAAACAACACTTTTGAGAAGGCATAATGTATTAGTAGGCTTTATTAGCAGGTAGTCCTTGATGTCTATGGAGATTCTCAGACATCCAGGTCTTGGTTGTCCTAAAGGCGCTTTTTCAAGAGGCACATGGACTTTCTGGTTTTTCTCTGAAGATCTTTTACTTCTCACCCAAGAAGCTTCAGAGCTGAAGAAACTTCTTGGATGAGAAGCCAAACATCTTTAAAGAAAAACCAGAAAGTCCAGTTGCCCTTTGAAAAAGCACCTTTGGAACAAGGTAATCCTTGATTTATGACCACAATTGGGACCAGAATTTCTGTTGCCAAGCAAAGTAGCAAATCACTGCAGTTTTTAAACGCATCATACGGCCGTTAAGCAAATTTGATTTCCTTCATTGACTTTGCTTGTTGGAAGTTGGCGGGCAAATTTACAAAAAGGTGATCACATGACCATGGGTCACATGACCCCAGCATGCTGCAACTGACATAAATACATGTTGGGTTGGGTTCCAAGCACCCAAATTATGATCACACGCTACAGTTGTAAGGGCGGGGCACAGTCATAAGTCACCTTTTCCAGTGCCACTAAATGAATGCTTATAAATTGAGGACTACCTGCACATTCAATGGAAAATGTTCTGCAACCCAATGGAGATTATATTTTCCATTTGGAAAAGGATGCATTAGGACTAAGGCAAATCACATTTATTGTCAAAAACCTGGTTTGAAGATAAAGCTTACTGACTCCTTTAAAAGTTGAACTTCCACAGAGAATATGGTTGAAGTCTTAAGTAACTGAACATTCATTGGATAAAAATGTTAACTATTGTTCAATTCCAGCTTTCATTTCTGACAGCTGAAATTGAACATTAATATTTTTCAATAATTGAAGAATTTAAAAAGAATAAATGTGTAAGATTGATACATTACTTCACAGAAGTTGTAAAATACATTGCAGACATAAAAACGTACAATCTCATCAACTTCTCCATCCCTCACTTAAGCATATAAAATTAGCATAATGCAAATTGTCAGAAAGAAAAAAAATGTTTTAAAACTGGAAGTTAGACATTTGCTTTATATAAGGCAGATAAACCACTCTGATTAAGATGCATATTTAAACCATACTGATGTTCAAAATTCAGCATTAAAATAATATTAGGAATTTCATTTCAAGCATGAAAATTACCTACTAGTAACAGAAGCATTTATGTGTCGGGTTTTTTTTTAGTTTGAAGCTTTAATTGCTTGATTTATGATATTTAAATTACTTCATAACTCTTTTGGTCTTGATGGTATCACGGGAGATGATACTATCTTTGCTACAGTTATTTCCAGTTTCCTATATTTAAAAAAATAAAATAAAGTCACATGTGACAATGTATACAGACAATATGTGCAGGCATATGTGTTTTAGATTTGTGCTTAGCTGTATAAGAAGAAAATAGTGTGAGCAAGTTCATTATGAGGAGACCCATACCAGTCTTGGATTTTTATCAGCAATGTATATCCACTATCAAGGGGGGTGGGAGTTGTCTGAATAATTAACTTTTTAAGAGTTCTGTTAAGCAGTTGAATGGAATTTCCATTAAAAATGGCAGAAAGATTCCTAGTATGAAGATGACAGTCACCATCTCTCTCTCTCTCTCTCTCTCTCTCTCTCTCTCTCTCTCTCTCTCTCTCTCTCTCTCTCTCTCTCTCTCTCTCTCTCGTGTGTGTCTGTCTGTCTGTCTTTCTCTTCTCTTTCCTTAAATGCTTTTATCTCTTAACTTCAGGGATATGTGTAGTGTACTTTCTTTTTCTGCATGCATCATTAGTTTTTATAGATGTCCAGATTGAAAAATCTCATGCAGGCTGTAGGGAAGAATGAAATAAAGTTTTAAGTACTTCCTTTCCTCATAATAATTTATAGTGGCCAGGAAAGGCTTTGTGAACGCTGAACCGAGCTGGTATTCTAAAACTCGCCCTGTATTTGTGCATGCTTGCATGTATTTTAAACAAGAGAAAATCTTGTATCCGAGATACTTTGCTTATAATCCGAAGAATGATACGCTATGTCATTAAAAAGTAGAAACAGCACACATCATAATATTTGAAGCTGATATCAACATCCATAATCTCTTCCGTTATGTAAAACAGGTTTTAGAATCTATGATTTGTGTCACAAATAAATTCTGTCCTGGGCATTGAATACAGAGGATCTGAACCCCCAAGCTAAAATTATTCAATCCTTCAATTAATTAGACAAAATATTCACTATAGTTACCATCTTAAAAATTGAGCTCTTAGAAGTAACTTGATCAGGGGGGAGGGAGAGAGGGTGTTCCTCAGGTCATATTAACACATATGTTTATTCACTTCTATTTCACCTTTCATATGGTTCCCACCTCTCCTGTTTCGTCTGTTAAGAAGGGTTCTCTGGACTTAAACATGTTGTTCTGGGGAGATTTTCAGTTCAGAATATGATTTAAACTTGGACCTTCTTGCTCTTGTTTGGATCTTTAAAGGACATGACTCTTGTTTGTAGCTGACTCAGATTTGTAGCTGACTCTTGATTTTCCTTAATGAGCTACATGAAGAAATGGGAGTTCAGAGTTGTAAAAGAAAAAAGAAAACAGTGTTATACAATACATTATAAAGGGTAAATGGCTCAAGTCAAGAGATTGCCTTCCCTTTAATATCACTATTAAATTGTTTAGAAATCACAACATATAATTATATTTCCTGGTCTGGTCTAGTAGCGTAACTGACGTTATCCAAGCATGGCAAATCATATCAAATATAACAACGTCATTTTCTTAAATTCAGGGTCTCAGATCAATAATCAGAGTTGTTCCACAAGAAGAACCTATTGGGAATAAAATATGTCAACCAGTGTAAGAGGTTAACACATGGTAAAAAAACTCCCCCGTTTTTGCCTTCCCTTAGCCCACAGAAGCAGTCTGCAGGCTTCCCAAACCCTCTGCACAGCCTGTTTTTCACAAAAACAGGTGAAAAACGGGGTGCGCAAAGGGTTTGGGAGGCCTGCGGACTGCTCCTGGGGCCAGGGAGGACAAAAACTTTTTTTCTTACTTACCTCTTTGAAATCTTAGTTGCGTCTTATACACCATTGCGTCTTCTAGTCCGAAAAATACAGTAATCCAAAATGCCCTGCAAGGGTGGGAAAATAAGCAAATACCACATTAGTTTGCAAGTATGCCTTTTGTGTCAGCATTGTGTAAATGCATTTTAAAACTGAAGACTTTAAAATCTGGATAGTCAACCTGGGACTTTCCAGGTGTTTTCAATACCAATTGTTTCTACAGGCCAGACTGGCTGAGATTGATGGGATTTGTAGTCCAAAATATCTAGAGTTGCCTAACTCTGTATTATTTGACATTATTGGCTTTTGCTATCTAATAAAACTTCAATAAAGCACATGGGATTTGCCTATTAGAATTAAACCTTTTGGAATGACAAATGAGCAGCAATGTCTGTGAAAATCCAGTTGTTTCTGAATTTCTTGTTTAACCCAGCATCGTAATATGCATTCCCTGCTGCAATTGTTCACAGTTTTTTTTAATGGAAAGCACATCTTAACCAAAATGTCATTCACACAGAGAGAAAAGGGGGGGAAATCCAAGAATTTAAAAAGCCATGGTTCCATAAAGTAATTTAGATCTATAATGAGGTCTGTTTAAAACTAAAAGTGTTACGTGACCAGAATCCCACCACTCCAAAGACTGGAGATTTACAAAAAAAATATAGGTGTCATGATGGACAGAATGAGTTTCTCCTGCTAGTTAAAAAAAAAGCAGTGTAGTATAGTTCTGCATAGCTCAAGTAAAATGGACAATACAGCTCCAACATAATGGTATTGCACAGATACTAATTTATGTTTTGAGGGCACTCTCTCTGAAGCAATGCCCACATCTCTGCTAGAGGAGGGAAGTGCCTTGGGGCCCTTTAGTAACTGCATGGCAGGGAATTGCCATCAAAATTTCTAAATATCAAGAGAATCCTTTAGAGGGCTCCAACACAATTGGTGTTACAGCAAATTTCTTTTCCCTTACGATTTTGATTTACAAATCCTGGTATTTCACATTTTTAATTCTTTTTCCTAGCATCAATCACTATAGCAACATCAATAAATCAGACTTTCTTCTTTTCAATTACTGTTATATTAGGCATGTTATAAACAAGATGCCTGTCTGTTTGAATCTTAAAGTCCGATAAGATCGTAACTTGTTCATTTTCCAAAACCTTCTCAACTCCCAGGGGTTCTTGCTATATTCAAAACCAAACTTCAAACCCAAATAATTTTTGCAACTTGGTAATAAATTTGGCAAATGTTGACATCATAGGTCATGATGCTGCTTGTAATCTGCAATTTTGATTAGCCCCTGATCAGATGGTCAATTGTTTCATCTTTTTCACTACAAAGGTAACGTTGTGTGTTGTGTGTTACATGCTGAATTTTCTCTTTCAGCAATTAGTTGGCAGACTTGTTGCTAAGCTGCTAAAATAAAGCCTTCTGTTTCATTAACACTCCCAATCTTCACCAACCTTATGTTTGGTTTTTATCGGTTTTTCCTTTTATATTTTTCAAATATCGACAGTGCATTGGCTTATTCTTACAGTTAAGATACCAGTTTTCAGTTGTTGTTTTTCTATACTCATGATGCATTTGCATTTACTCTTTATGGATGATTTCAAATTATTTGGAACAATGAAAGCTGAACTGGATTCTTGGCTACAAAGCACAAAAGAATTCAACAAAGATATTTCAGTGTAATTTGGCAGTGACAAGTGTGCAACCGTAGCCATAAAAACAGGCAAAATTGTTTAAGATGATGAAATACTTGATAATAAAGATTTGATAAAGGCAGTATAGCACCTGAAAAAGGCTACAAGTATGTGGGAGCTTTTGGAAGCTTCTGATTTATTATAGAACCAGATTTTTAAAAAAAGTAATTCTACCAAATATAGCAATTGAGTTCATAACATTTTGAAATCAATGGCGGAAACTTCATTAAAGCAATCTATACATGGGCAATCCCTTTTATTTGATATACAGCAA
>JANHFT010001478.1:171975-196439 GCA_032467955.1 Pseudoxenodon macrops
TCTATTCTATTCTATTCTATTCTATTCTATTCTATTCTATTCTATTCTATTCTATTCTATTCTATTCTATTCTATGGAGTCCTTCCCAAGATCCCCTGGGATAGGCGAATGCTGTCCTTTGAAGGTGTTCAAAGTATATTATTACTTATTGGTGGTAGTATTATAAGCAGAAGGAGAAGCGTCAACTGCAGCTTTCTTGTTCTTCTTCCATAGTCTCAACAGCCACCCAGGTTTATATAGTAACAAGGCACATTTAAGTGCCACTCGATTAATTTAAAAAAAAAAATCACCACTGAGACAGTAGCACTTTTTTTCAAAACAGGCAGACTAGCTCTGAAGAGTAACCACCCATTTACATAACTCCTACATGGTGGAAAGGAGGGGTGTGTGTGTGTGTGCTTGGATTTTACCTTAGAAGCAATTCAAGAATTCATGCACAAACTTAATAAAAAGGAACCTGCCCCTTCCCTTCTGATTGTAATATACATACTTTGGGGTTCAAAGCGGCATTAAGAAGCCACTGCAATTTCCCTAGTTGTAGTTTGTTTGGGGTTTTTTTTGGGGTGTCTCCAGCTTAACCAGCTTTCTCAAAACCTTCCCAACATTACAACTGCCAGAATGTCCAGCCAACAAAGGGTGGAATAAGTTGTCAACCCACACTCTTCCCCACATCAAAAAGTTACCAAGCTGAGGAAGGCCAAGAAAGGGATCCTTTCCTCCCCACTACTATTCCCATAGTTGAGAAGCCCAGGATGAGGCTGAATTGTACAAACATACTAAGCCTAAACCGCACAGTGGCTTAGACAATGTGTGAAGCAGGCTGATGGTTTAAGTCAGGGGTCTCCAACCTTGGTGGCTTTTAAGATTTGTGGATTCCAACTCCCAGAATTCCTCAGCCAGCAAAGGTTGGAGACCCCTGGTTTTAAGTCACAGAAAGCCAGGCAGAGAACAGCCTTCTCCACAAGCTGTTTTTCAAGAGTCCAAAGCCACAGGCAGAGGCTCAGAGCCGCCCAACAGCACCCATCCAGAATAAACTTGTACTGGTCTGAGCAAAAACTCCTCACTTGGAGCAAAGGTGAAGGTATCCGGAGGACGCTTAGCTGCCCTCCAGGTATGCTGAGCTGTAGCTGCCCAGCCCTGTTTATTGACCATGGCAAGGGTGGCGCCCAGGGTGATAAGACCTTCTAGTCCAGCACCGCCGGAGGGCAGGAGTCTTTGACAAGCTTGGCAACAGACGGGCGAAAGTCCCAACGCCCCAAAGGTGGCCAAGCAGACAAGCCCTTCCTATCCGGGGTTATTCCCAAGTAAACCCTGCTGAACCCCATACATTCCCCACCTGGGCGGCAGCTGCAAAGGAAAGGGAAAGTGCCCTGTTTGGTTTGCATCTTTCAGCTGCCCCCTGACTTCTCCCGAGGCGGAATTCTTAAAAGCAGAAGTTGGTCTTGCTTCGGAGTCGAAAGCAAACACCCCCCTCCCTAAACTCCAAGAGCCTCGGCTTTTCCGCGCGGATCCGCCCGGCTGGAATCAATTTAGTTTGGGAAACCACGAGGACGCGCGAACACCGACCGCAAACGCGCGACAGGAGCCCGGGCATCGTCTAAAGATGGGCTTTGCCCAGCAACTCGCTCGCCTCCTCCGCGAAGACCGGGAGGTTTGCAGCGTCCCACTTCTCCCCTCCTCCAGATGCGCCCCCTCCCCGTTTTGTTGTTTTCCCCCCGCTTTTCTTTTTTACTGACCTCCTCCTGGCTCCTTCCCGAGGATGCTGGTGGGAAACCCGAAAGGCTGCGAAAAGCACAAAAGCAGGGACGGGAATAGGGCCCCGGTCTCGCAGGGCAAGGCCGCCTCTCTGCGGCAAGAGCCGCCTCTCCCTGGGAGACCCGCCTCGCCTGTTTTTTCCTTTTTCCCACGCAGCTGCGCGGCCACGAACCAAACAGAAGCAGCGCCGCCGCCTCTGCCGCGGACTCCGGCCGGCCCGGCGCTGCGCCCCCTGGAGGTTGCAGGCCGACGGTTCCCCTCCGCCACCCGCCCGGTGAAGAAGCCGTAGGGAAGCCAGAACGCAGCGCCATCCGCCCCCGACCCGTGTTTCCAGGGCGCGCCGCTTGTTTTATGCCTCCTGGCAAGGAGAGCGCCCCTAACGCTGGCCAGTAATTTCTTTTGGGTCCAAATCCTGAGCGAGAGGAATTGGGGATCGGGCTTTTGGTCGGTCCACCTGGAATTTCTCTTGGGGTGCAAAAGGTAGAAGGAAAGTCATGTTTGTAGTGGGATGGTGTGTTGAGAAAATTAAAAACTTAGGGAGTTTGTGGTCTGCCTAGATCTTGGCAAGAAGGCATAAAGGCCTAAAGTGAGACAACAGCTGAACCATCATGCAACTGCATGTCCCAAAGGTGCCTTCTCAAGAGGCAACTGGACTTTCTGGTTTTTCTTTGAAGACATATTTCTTCTCATCCAAGAAGCTTCAGAAAAATCAGAAAGTCCAGTTGCCTCTTAGAAAAAGCACCTTTGGGACAATCATGAGCTGGATGACTGGAGAATCTCCAGATATTTAGGCAACTGCATGTTGCATGGGAAGTTGTGAAGCCATCCATGTGTAGCTTAGACTTCATTTTGTTATGTGGAACCACACAATTTGGTTGAAATAAACAAGTTAAGCTAATCATTAATTTTGAATGCTGCTTCCAGTTAAGTTGTTGCTACTTAGAATTTGCATATTAAAGGCAATTATCTCAGTGGCACAAACATTTATTTCAAATCAAATCAAATCCAACTTCAGTCATTCCCAGCCTGGCTCCTAACAGATATTCGCTGACTAGGAGCGTTCTGTGTTGTTAAACCAACATGCCTGGAGGCAAGCCAGGCTAGGGAAGGCTGTTCCAAAACACGTGGCGACTGGAGCTGTGCTGGTAAAAGAAACTCTGGTATCACAAAGTTTCTGTGATGCTTTGATAAGTGAATGATCCAAGAGACACATGGTCAGAAATCACATCAAAGTTCCTGTCCCTATCAACATTATTTCCTCTGTGGAGGAGAGGCCGAAGCTAGCCCCACATGAATTAATGGTGAAGCAGTTTGGCAATACATACCATGGACAAGAATAGCAGCAAAATATTGGATGGCAGAGTTGAGAATGCCATGTACCTTTGCCTCCTAAAGTGGCCTGCTGGACTCATCACTGTAGATTCCCGATTCAACTAAAGGTCCAGTTTCTAGGTCAGTCAGCTTGTCTAACAGAAAAAAAGTATATTACATACATACACCCACCCACACTAGGAGCCAGCATAGTTTGTGGAGTCTTTCGTCTTCATTTCCTCTTTTCCCACTTCGGATGTTGAGGCTTATGGAGTAGTGGTGTTATATGGAAAGAACAAGAAACTACCCATGTTCCTGAATTCTGGACCAGCTGCAACTGGACCTCTTCACACTCCCGTGCAGAATGCAATACAGTAATCCAAATAAGGAACTAAAGCATGAATCACTGTGAGCAAAGTCTTGCAGTCCAGGTGCTGATGTAGTTGGTGTACAAGACAACATGGGCTAATATCCATCTATGCGTGACTACTACCTGTTCTTCAAGGAATCCTGATCCAGAAGGACCTCCAATTTATGCACTAGTTCTGACTGAGGAAGCAGACGCCTAGACAAAGTTAAATGTTTTAAAACTCCCGGAACTGGGATGGTCTTAAAACACACAGCCAATTATGCTGAATATGCAAATTGCCAGCTTCCTGGGAAACTATTGACAGCAACACCTGTCAAATTAAGATATATTCCACTGGGTATCATCAGGATGTTACTAACACTGACTGAAGTGGGCTCAGAGAAAGGAGAATCATGTAACACTGTGCCTCTTATTTCCCAAAGCCAGCCCGGAGGGATACCAAGACTGATGATACTAAAAGCTTCCGAGAGATCAAAAGAAGATGATTGCACTGCTCCCAAGATGATCTGACCAAAAGCCTTTAATTAGTGCAATCATTGCCATCTCAGTCTATGGTCAGACCCAAATCCTGACTAGGTCTAGATAATCTTCTTCAGGACCCACCTGGAGCTGCAGGCTGACCACCTTTTCAACAGAAAGGTGGAGACTGGATGACAGTTGTCCAGATCCATTGAGCTCAGTCATGGTTTCTTAAGCAGGGGACAGCCACCCTCTTTAAAGACAAATTGAACCATTATCTCCTGCAGAAAAACATTCACCATTGCATGGACCAATTCACCTGTTACTTCCTTTTTAATCAAGCAGGAACAGGGATGTTGTAAGCTTTGGGAGGAGCTGGAGGAAGATATTGTGATGAAAAATTTGTATAAAATATGTAAAAAATTATATGTGGAAGTGAAATGTGAAAATGAATTCTATGGAAAATAAAAAACTTTTTGCAAAAAAAAAAAAGGCGCACCCAAGTTTTCACCCTCTTTTTGGGGGTAAAAAGTTGCGTCTTATATTTCTTATATTTTTAATATCTTTTTTGGTGAGAGTAAAGAACTTCTATACAGTGGTAGTTTATTAAGAAGAACAGAAAAACAGCCAGAAAGCAGCAATTATTATTGCCTATAAAATCCAGGCAACTAACCTATTTTCCACATGAGAACCATTCCTAAATAAAAACATGTATAGAGAGCATCATAACCAGTACAATGTGTAGAAATATTAAATGCAGCATACAGTCACATTAAAATGGCAACAAAACACTAACATTAGAAATGCCAAAACAATACTTTAAATGCCTAGGAAAGTAATAGTTTTAACTGGGTCAACATTATAATAATAAAGATATCAGGTTAATTTCTCTGCAAATCAGAAAAAAAAGTCTTTGCTACCTGCTCTGCCTTACTGGAGAAGCTGCTTCAGACAGCCTGATCTCAAGCTGTTTAAGTTTTATATGTTAATGTGTGAACATTTTGTATTGGGCCCAGAAATAGATGGACAGCCAGTGCAGATGGCAATGTTATAAACGTATGATTAGATCAACTCTCAAAACCCACTAAATTGCTACCCAAAGTCCTAGTTTCAGGCTGATATGAAAAAGTATGGTCACTTTCCTGGGTTTTATTAAGAAGAAGAATAGTAACAAGTCCAAGCATATGTAGCAGAAATATCAACAAGCAAGAAAAAAAGGGGGGACTACAAAACAAACATATCTTCATGGCATTGGGGGAGAATCATCCAGAATAATATATGAGCAGATAATACTGATTTCAGACAGTGATCCCAAACCATATATTTTCATAGAATGAAAACCAGTTTCTGCTTAAAGGCCCATATTCGTATGAATCTAGGACTCTACAGTCTGAGATTCTTAACTTGATTTCAGATTATTATTGGGAGCTCAGTTTTTCTTTGACTGCTTTAAAATACTTAATACATCCAGCCTTATTTGACTAATATATTAAATATAACCTAAAGAATATGCATACCCTAGTTAAGGAGGAAAGACAATGAATGTCAAGTTCCTGGTTAAGAACTAAAAACCTTTGAACTCAAGTATTAGTTATCACATCAAATATTAAAATTAAAAAATCCACCTGTTTTACATTGTTCCCAAAGGAAGAACATCCATTATGATTAAAGGGTGGTATTAAATATTCATTAAAATAAATGTAATCTTCTAAACTTTAATATTTAAATCTAACCCCTTGTTCCTTAGTTAACACAAAGCACAGAAACAGAAATTTTAGCACAAGTTTAAAGAAAAATTATGATTTATTTACCATCTTATGTAGGACGATGCATTGACGAGGTTTGCACGTCATTTTGTTACAGCTTAAACTGTTGCCTAGTTCTGTTCTGAAAAACTGACCACTTATTCTGGTATTGTTTATCAGGGGCAGGCCAAGAAGGAGCCATATTTGTTCACACTAGGTCATATGAGGACCTAACTGGTACAGACAATGCAGAATCAGCAGCCAAGAGCCCAGGTGAGAGGGAAGAGTCTCAAGGTGATGAGCTCAAGATGGAAGAGATCAGCAAGGATTTCAGTGAACTAAGCACACAACTTACTGGTATAGCACTGAACCTGGAAGAAGAGATAAGGCAGAACAGTGAGGGCAATTTGGAACTCTCACCACAAAGTTCACGTCGAGATTCAGTCCTATCAGGGAAAGAAGAAGAAGATATAACCATGGAGGCCTGGCGCATGCATCAGAAGCATATCTTTGTTCTAAGTGAGGCAGGCAAGCCCATATACTCACGATATGGGTGTGAAGAGGCTTTGTCTACTACCATGGGAGTAATGATGGCTTTGGTCTCCTTTGTAGAAGCAGGGAAGAATGCCATCAGATCAATTCATGCAGGTACTCATTCACACCCTTCTTCCTGACAAAGTAGGCCTGTTGGAAAGTAGAATATGGTATGAGAGAAAGACAGAAGAAATGAGAGTGCAGAGTCTTGTGCAGAGATATCAGGATGACATAGTCCCGGCTTTTACACAAAACAATCCAAAATGCTTCTATAAGTTATCTATTGATTAAATGTACTCACTGCCCATCACACTGTCACGTGACTCTAGGGGGCTTACAACCCAATAAAACAATATTAAAATTGTAAGACAATAAATATATTAAAATTAACAAATAAATAATTTAAGATGGGAGGGGGGAATTTGGTTGAACTTAAGAAGTTTAATAATTTGATAATAGCTATTTCATCTTTAGTTTAGCATCAGGTAAGGCCTGGATTAACAAAATAGAGCAGATCCAAAGTCAATTTATAATAAAACTGACCAAAATCCATGTTCAGACAGAAGAACATGGCTAGATTGCTAAAATGGATGCTAGTGTTCAACCTACAGGTGGAAGAGAATTTTAATCAAAACTTCTTAAGTAACAACTTTCAAAACCTAAGAATAATTTTAATTAATTCTCATTACTTCTCGTAGGACTACTAAACCTACATTTTGTACCATTTTAGATTGCAGGTAGAGATGAATAAAACATCCCTTGCATGCAAAGACCAATCATTATCAGAAAATGGCAATTCCCAAGAGTAACCCTCACTGAAGTATAAAATATTTTTTTAAAGGGCCTTAGGGTTACCACTGCAGCTCAAAATATTGACACACTTTCTCTCATTCTCTCCCTCTTCATTTTGACTCTTTGCCAGATGGATACAAGGTGGTCTTTGTGCGCAAGAATCCCCTGGTGCTTGTTGCAGTGGCTCAGACTCGACAGTCAGAGCAAGAAATTGCTCAAGAACTGCTTTATATCTATTATCAGATAGTCAGTCTCTTGACATTGACTCAGCTTAACCGGATATTCCAACAGAAGCAGAACTATGATCTAAGGAGACTTTTAGCAGGCTCTGAGCGTATAACTGACAACTTGGTAGACCTGATGGCTAGAGACCCCAGTTTTCTCATGGGGGCGGCACGTTGCCTGCCTATGGCTGCCGGAATCAGGGATGTGGTAAGTGCTTGCCTTCAACAAGCCAAGGCTAAAAGCCTAGTATTTGCCATCTTATTGTCAAAAAACCAATTGGTATCACTTGTGAGGAAAAGGGACCAATTTCTTCATCCAATTGATCTCCATTTACTCTTTAATCTCATTAGCTCATCCTCCTCATTTAGAGAAGGAGAAGGTTGGACTCCAATATGCCTTCCCAAGTTCAATTCCAATGGTTTCTTCCACGCTCACATTTCTTATTTGGAACCAAACGTTGACTTGTGCCTTGTCCTGGTTTCTACTGATCGTGAAGACTTCTTTACTGTATCTCAGTGCAAGCAGAAGTTCCAAGAACGCCTAAGGAAGCGTGGTGTTCATCATGCTCTCTTGGAAGCAGTGCGGACGCCTTTTTATAGTGTCTCCCAGGTGGGAATTCCAGACCTTCGACATTTCATCTACAAATCTAAGAGTTCAGGACTTTTTACCAGGTGAGAGTCCATTCTGGGCAACAGCCATCTTCCAGCTTCTCTCTAGTATTCTGCAAGGATAGATGGGATTGATTTAATCTGCGTTGGTGGGTTCAATTTAATCTGTGTTGGATAGTCTATTTCAGGAGCATAGCATCCATATTTAGCTTTGGGTCGTCAAGTTCCTACTGAATTAATAAAACAGATTAAATTACAAATTTACATGCACAACATCTCTCCAAGACACAAAAATCAACTGTATTTTGAGTTATAGGTATTTGAACAATCCTGCTAATAATTTGTTGGTGTTTTACACCAGCCATATTTCAAAACCTTATGGCCATCAAATCATGGATACCTATGCCACTATATAGCTACTTTAGTGAACAGCAATGAAAAGTCCACTTGGGTAGTCAGATGGTGCTACAAATGAGAAAGACAATGTGGTTGCATAATCCTATGGAAAAGCAGCACCCAAGAACCTAGACATATAAAATGTCTCCTGAAAGTGAGATTAGACTATTCAACTAGACAACTCTAGTTGAATAGTCTAATCACACTTTCAGGAGACATTTTATATCCTCAAAGTCCAGTCTAAATTACACCTATAAATTAATTGTGAGGAGATAGGTAAGTACTGTAGATGCACTTTGAAAATATTGCTTGCAGAATCCTTTTCCTTAACTGACATGGGAGATAATTTCAAATCTGTCCTTCCGGTCTAGCAGTGTCTTCTGGAATAAAAAATAAAATAAAATTGAGTGTTACAGACAGAAAAGAGTACAATCTAGTTCCACCTATGGACCACCTGCATACAAATATCTATATCCAGTCTATGCAAAGAAGTATCCAGGTTTGTTGGGTCACAGGGTATACTTTACCTTTGTTGTGCTGAGGCCCACACAAGAAGTAAATAAGACCTGGAGAAAGAACCAGGCAAAATCAGGGAGAATTTAATTTCTTTTTACAACATCAAAACAACGATTTGAGTACACCACACACACACAAGTTCAAATTTTTTATTATATAACAAGTACCTTGATGCAAGTTACAATGTGTTATTTTTTCCCTTGCTCATGTTATCCTTTACTTTGAATTGAAAATAATTTTAATGCTAGATTTGACCTTGTGCTTTGATATGGCCTATAGCAGTGATGGCTAATCTTTTTGCCATCGTGTGCCAAAAGCGGGGGGAGCATGGATGGGTCACGCGCATGTGTGCCCACACCCATAATGCAATGCCCTCCCCTCACGTGTGCACAACCATGGCCACATCCCACCTGTGCATGCATGCAGGCCTGCCTCTGGTTAGCCCTTTGGGTCCATTTTTTGCATTCCACAGACTCCGAAGGCTTTCCTGAAGCCTGGGGAGGATGAAAACAGCCTCTCCCCTGTCCTCTGGAAGGGCAAAAATAAGCTGTCCAGTGTGTGCATGTGTGCTGGAGCTGACATAGGGCAACGCCTCGTGTGCCCTCAGATATGGCTCCGCGTGCCACCTGTGGCAGGCATGCCATAGGTTTGCATCACGGGCCTATAGGCTAATCTATAAAGCTAACTAAACTAATGCTAGATAATAACATTGATATCTTAAATTATAACTAATATTGATATACTATCTTCTTTTTTCTTTTCCTTATTTTCAACACAAGTACTCTTAAGGTATATAAATAATAGAATGTCAAGAATTTGTCATTATAGCATGTAAATATAATCGTACTGACATTTTTAAAAAATGGCAAGAACCTTTAGACAGGTTCATAGAATTACTAAATCTAAACAAGGTCTTGATCGCAATTCTCAACAGTATCTGATTGATAAAGTTTCAGCTCTAATATTTAAAGTTTCTGTTTTAATGGTAGCTGATCCCAAAATTGGAAGTAGGGAACATTATTTAGTAAAATCACTGGCTGTAAACTCTGCTAAAGTGAGAAATTTTCTCTCTTAGTCAACAAAAACCCTACATATTTAATTTACCTTTATGACAAAAAGCATTATTCAATGAAAGTGGTTTTTTTTCCAGCCCAGAGATTGAAGCTCCCTACATCACTGAGGAAGAAAAGGAAAGACTCCTGGAATTGTATCAGTACTTGCACAGCCGAGCTCACAATTCTGCCCGTCCTCTCAATAACATCTATTATATTGGATCCAATGAAAATCTCCTGGCCTGGGTAAGAATTTATTTCATTACTGCAGCTTCTAGAAAAATTGTAGTAACAGCAGGACATAGTCCCCGATAACTGTAGTACCTGGGGAGATATATTAGTGTATTGTTACAACTACTGCACACTTCTTCACTTACAGCAAATGGCCCAATGAAATGTGGCAACAATGATCTGTATGCAATCAAAACAATAGGGACAATTTGCTTTACATGTCAACAGTAACGTGAGAGTCCCAAAGGCGCTCTTTCAAGAGGCAACTGGACTTTGTGGTTTTTCTTTGAAGATGTTTCGCTTCTCATCCAAGAAGCTTCTTCAGCTTCTTCAAACCAGAAAGTCCAGCTGCCTCTTGAAAAAGCACCTTTGGGACAGCCATGACCCAGATGACTGAGAATCTCCATAGACAAGTAACACGAGAGGAACTGCTTTGCTCTGATTGCATATTGTAATAGAAACTTAAACTTTTTTCCAGGTGACCAGTGCTTTTGAACTCTACGTGTGCTTCACCCCCCTGGGTACCAAAGCAGCAGCTGTCAGCGCTGTCAACAAGCTGATGAAGTGGATCCGTAAGGAGGAGGACTGGCTTTTTATATTGTCGCCCCAGACTTACTGACTGTTGTGACCTGGGCTACCTGCCTTGTTCTGAACACTCCAAAACTACTTCCTGTGTCTGGTGGGAGTAGACATAGTCAGTTTCTCTCTCTGTGTGTCTCTCTCTGGGGGAAGATTTCCTCCCCACAGTGGATATGTGCATGGGGAAGGAGTTCTCGGGGTAGAAGAGCTTTTGACTGACATGGTGCACACGGGTATCAGAAGAGTCCAAAATTTCAGGTTTAGTTTCAGATATTGCATCTAGAACTGGAACATAGGCCTCCTGCCATCCTGTAAGTATTATTCGAATCTGTTTCAGCCTAAAAATATGTCCTTTCTACCATTTTCTGCATATTTTGAGGCTGTGTTAAACAAATCTTCTTTCCCATAGCCAATTTTCTCTGCTGACCTTTTGAACATAGTGAGTGCCACAGGTATTAAGTTTTCCCACCTCTCTTAATGTTGACTAATTGGGGGAAGGTAGGTTGGTGGATTAGCAGGTGCCTTCTCTTAAGATTTTTCATATAAAAGACTGAACAAATTACACAGAAGGTGTGGCAAGTATGTAGATAGTGAGGGAGAAAACATTTTTATGTCCCTTTTATAGGAAAATTTAAAAAATTAAAATCCGAAAGAGATTTTTTTCTTTTTATGACTCCAAAACATGTTTTGCTCTTTGAGATTAACAAACTTAAAGAAGTTCACAGATTGTCTTCAAATTGCTAGTGAAGGACTGAAGTGTAATAGCAAAGGCAATATATAAGTATTCTCAATTAGAGGCAGTCGGTTCCTCCAATAAGTGGCATGAACCTAGTAGTTGGAAAAATATTTTATAAATTATTTCCATTCCTTCCTGTGAGTTTCTCCCTAGAACCCATATATCTAATGCTTTTTTTTAATGGACCAAATTCTTGATTTGCAGGGTCCTGATGAAACCATATCCATGCTGTTATAGGCTGTGTAGTCTCTTTATTTAACAAGGAAACAAGCATTCAGGGAAGAAAGGTTTAAATCATTGTTAATATGTGAATGCTGAAGCCTAACAATTATTTGGGCAAGAAGAACCAGATTCCACACTAGTGTTTCTTGAACCCTGCAACTTTCAGATGTGTGGACTTCATTTCCCAGAATTTTCAAGACATGATGCCGGCTGGGATCCACACATTTTATAGTTGCTGAGATTGAGAAATACTGGCTAGACCTCCACAGTAATGTTAAAATAGGTTATTCCAATTCATACCAATGCATCTGCTCCAGGAATAAGAGATGGCATTGTGAAAGTGGGCACCCTATGGTAGAAATCTCTTTACATCCATTCTTCCAATTATAGGAATTTTGAACACAATGAAGGTCTAGTCCCACAGAAAGCTAATTTGTCATATGGAATCTTTTCAAAATGATACTGAAATGGTGCAACCTCAGAAATAAGTTTGCCATTATATTGTCATTTTTAAGAACACTCCAAAATAGTATGTTAGAACTTTTCAACATCAATATGTAACGTGGTATGTACATGAGTGGAGAGGGAAAGGGTCTTTGAATGTTGAAAAAGGTTTCTGACAATAAGAGCAATATGACAATGGAACCAGTAACTGAGAAACATATTATGCTCTCCTTCCCTGGATGTAACTTCACAGGGGAAGCTAGACAACTGTCTATTGGGGTCACTTTATTTGGATACATATCTTGAAGGGTTTTAACAGATTAATAGAGTGGGAAGGACCTTGTAGGTCACCTAGTCCAACCCCCTGCTCAAGCAGGAGACCCTACACCATTTCTAAGAAATGGCAGTCCAATCTCTTCTTGAAAATCTCAAGTGATGAAACTCCCACAACTTCCGAAGGGAAGCTGTTCTATTGGTTGATTGTTCTCACTGTTGTATTAAATGTATTAAATGGCCTTTTCCAGCTCTTACATGGGTTGTATTAAATGGCCTTTTCCAGCTCTTACATGGGTTGTATTAAATGGCCTTTTCCAGCTCTTACATCTGTATATGTTTGTGTGTTGGGGGCAGAGAAAGGAGAGAAAAAAATGATCTCCAAAGTAATGATAGACACTCCTGCATGTGTTCAACAATGCCAGATCTCTGATTCTATTTGCTTTAGTATTTCTTTTTAGATTTTTGTCCCACCTTTTTTTTCACGTACAACTAACAGTAGCAAAATACCAATATTCCTCCCTCATCTTTTTTCTCTACAACAGATGTGTCAAACACACAGCCCGCGGGCCAAATTTGGCCCGCGGTAGGCCCAGAGTTGTCCTACGGGGCCGCCCCAGTGATAGCAAGGGTAGTGCCACCCTGGCCCATGCCCACCCAGCCCGCCATAATGACCAGGCCACGCCCACTCTGGCCCCCCCAAGGACAAACAAAATCCTGATATGGCCCACAGTGGGATTGAGTTTGACACCTCTGCTCTACAACAACCCCATGAGGTGAGTTGGACTAAGAGAGATGGCTCAAAGTCACTCAGCCAGTTTTTTCATGCCTAAGGAAGGACTAGAACTCCCAGTTCTTCTGGTTTCTAGGACAACAGGTTAACCACTACACCAAACTGGCCCCTTTTTTCCATTTTTAGTTGCAGATTGTAAAAGGTACAACTAAACTATAACATTAAATGAAACTGAGATCCAGTGATGGTGTCATGATTATCTTTCTGACCCATTCTTGGATCTATGGTTTCATCTGGCAAGGGTTATGTGTGACTTGGGGAAAACGTTTTTATCAGGTATCTCTTAAAAAAAATGTCAATACACAATTGCCACAAGATGGCAGCAGAACACTAGATTGTGAAAGCTTTCTAAATGATTACCATATTTTTCAGAGTATAAGAGGCACCTTTTCCCTCCTAACAGAGGGTGGAAATGTTGGTTCATGTTATACACCGAATACAGCAATTTTGGCCTCCTGAAGCCCCGCCCCTGCATCCCATTTTTGCTAAAAATGGGCCCATTTTTCTCAAAAACAGGGTGCGCAGAGGGTTTGGGAGGCTTGCAGAGTGCTCCTGGGGCCAGGAGGACAAAACCTTTTTTTTTTATCCACCTCTTTGAAATCTTGGTGCGTCTTATAGTCCGAAAAATACAGTAATAAATATTAAAATAAAAGTCATAGTAGATGTAGAATAAATTACTATTCACAGATGCATTTTCCGTATTTACAACCTATGGATTCAGTGTCACATATACTGCTACTTCTCTGAATTTAATAAAAGTTTTATGGGACCTTTTGGATTAAAAAACATACTATATATCATAAGATTTCATGAACTACCATCAGTTCAACAAATGCTAAAACTGTACTATGCGCTGTAATAAATTAAAGTGTGGAAAACTCTGTTGTTTTGGTTTAACAAACTAGCACAGCTGCTTCTGTTAGTTCAATATGTAAGTGTACATGAGTAGCGATGAAAAGATGTACAGGGAATTTGAATGTGGTAGAAGAGGTTTCTAACAATAAGAACAGTTTGACAGTGGAACCAGTTACTGAGAAAGATGGTGGGGAACTGTAGGGAAGTGAGTTAAAAATCATAGAGATGCTGAAGCCTTCCATAGATTTGCTGCCTTTAATTTATTATTTGGAAGTTTTAAATTTTGAAATTCCAAGATAATAGAATCCCCATTATGAACACCTCAGTTATCCAGTAGGAATTCTTTCTCATATACTTTACATGATATTTAAATACTTAATGTATTATATATACTTAATGTATTATGTAGCATTTTAATTAAGCAAAGTATGCCATTTGAATTTTCTTACTGCCACAACTACCGTAAGTCACATTTCTCAATCACACTGTTTTAGTAATACTTGCTATATTACTAATAAAGGAGAATATTTATAGCTATATACATAAGGGGTCTTTGGTGCTCTCTGAGCTTGCTTGCTTTTTTGCAGACATTTCATTACCTAAACTAGGTAACATCATCACCATCACTAGCACTGATGAGGTTATCTAGTTTGGTTAATGAAATGTCTGCAAGAAAACAAGCAAGCTCAAGGAGCATCGAGGATCCCTCGCTTGCTATATCATTTGTTCATTTAATGTTATGAATACTTATTGCATCAAATGTCCCAATGCTTGGTTTATTCTAGCAAAGTCAAACAATCTTATTTTATAAGAGCTGTTTACAAATACTTCATTTTTTGTTTGTTGGCTCTTTTTTTCTGTTTCATGTTTTTTATTCCTTTTTTAAAAAGAAAAACTGTAAATCTAAAGACAATTTGCTGTTTATAAGACAATGATTAACAATGTTAGCAGTTAATATGCTAATAATGCAGTAATATGCATTAAAGTAGTTGTCTAATGAAACAAACATGAAACATGAAGTAATCCATGAAGATGAAACTCAAATACTTTGGTCACCTAATGAGAAGGAAGGACTCACTGGAGAAGAGCCTAATGCTGGGAAAGATTGAGGGCAAAAGAAAAAGGGGATTGCAGAGAATGAGGTGGCTGGATGGAGTCATTGAAGCAGTAGGCGTGAGCTTAAATGGATCCCAGAGGATGGTAGAGAACAGGAAGGCCTGGAGAAATGTTGTCCATGGGTTGTGATGGGTCAGACATGACTTCGCAACTAACAACAACAACAACAACAAATATAATCCACAAGAGGATCATGGTTCAGTATAAATTGTTCTTGGAGCAACGTAGAGAGAATGCTAAATAAATTCAATGCAAATTGTTTTACCTTCAATTCATGTTTGTTTGTTTAGTCAACTAATCATAGATCCATTATATCAGAACGTATAGAAGATAAATTACCTGTGCAAAGCAACTTCTAAAGCATCGGACAAAAGGGGAAAAAGATGGAAAAACAGAGTGCCAATTAGGCTATTAATCAGAATGGCAATGGACAAAAAAGAAAAGATAATGATATATGCCAGTGTAGCATAATATGAGCCATGAATCAATTTGCATTGACATTCATACCTTTGAAAGGACATTTGTCTGATCATAAGGTTATTCTGCCACTATTGCTTCAATGTTTTAGGTAGAAAATGATAAATATAGGGAAACTGGTTTTTTTTTTTTAATGAATAAGGGTCAATTAAAATATAACCTCCAAATAACTGTCTTTCCTAAGCAAGTTTTCCTTCCTTCCTTCCTTCCTTCCTTCCTCCCCCCTTCCTTCCGCCCTTCCCTTCCCTTCCCTCCCTCCCTCGTTTACATTTTGTGGAAGCAAACCATTTTAATTCACCAGTTTTCAAATAGATGTTTCTGAGGTAAAAAATAATAATCAAAACGCTAGATGTATACTCTACATTTACTACTAAGAAGCATAACGGTAAATTGATTGCAAAAATACAAAATAAACTATCACCAACAGAAGCACTGCCATCTTTTATCGTTCTTTCCCCCTTTTTCTTTGTCCTATTTTTCTTCCTGTTCAACTTTGATTTACTGATAATGTTAATATAGTCTCCCAAATCTAAACACACAAAGGTAATCCTTCAAAGGGAATTGTTCCTAACAATTTGGCAACTCCCAAAATGTACTATAAGTTGGGAAGCAAGAGAACAAGAAAATGCAGACCACACAATAATCTGCTGGTGAAGTAGTCTGAGTTGAACAAAGATAGAACAAATAAAGCCACCATTCTATTTTATTTGTATTTATTTATTTTGTCAAGCATGTATTAGATAACAGATATAAGTATCAACATGATTATGAATACATGAAACAGATACGAATAAAAGGGAACATTAGGACAGGGACAGTAGGCCTTAAGTTTGTATCTATTGTGTGCTCGTGTATTGTTGTGATTGAAGCTGAAATATTCATTGACAGGTTGTAGCAGATACTTTATGTACTACGCTTAGGTCAGACCGAAGGCGACGTAATTCTAAGTTGTCTAAGCCCAAAATTTCTAGTCTAGTGGCATAATGTATTCTGTTACCAATCATGTTGCACTACTAAACAATATATTGGGAAATATAACAAAGAAAACATCCTCTTTATCACTACTACTGCTGCCATTTCTCCTCACCTGCTTAGGAAAGAGAAAGGTAGTCAGAAGATTTTTGATATGACAAGTTATTATTTAAATAAGTTTATGGTGAGGATTTGATTAAGCAAGATGGCTTGCTTCTAGAATGATCAAGGCAGAATCGAGAAAAGTGTATGAATCACAAGTCATCATATATTCAAGGAATAGTGGCGCTGATAGAATTTACAAGTTTCAGAAAATTTGTGAATACATCATTTATACGTTTAGTCATACTCTTTTGTTTGTAAATGTAAATCTACACTAATATAAGAGGAGGGATCCCATTTGGAATAGTTTGTCCCATTCTGGGCACCAGAGGTCAGAAAGGACAATGAAAATTAAAGCAAGCTCAGAAAAGTACTTCCATCAAGTTGCAGAAAAGTCTGGAAACCAAGCTCTATGTTGAAGATTCTGAGTATGTTTAGCCTTCAGAAAATAAGAAGGCTAATAATAGTATTTGGATGCCTGAAGGCTTGTCACCTAGACCAGACAATGGAGTTATTCTTTATTGCCCAAAAGGGGAGGACCAGAACCAGTGAGTTATAATTACAAAGGAACAAATTCAGACTACAGATTACTGAAAGAAGCTATAAAATGGTATGCTACAACTTTGATAAAGGTCTTCAAACAAAGGCTGAGTGCTCATCTGTCAGAGATGTCCTGCACTTAAGTAGAGGTTGACTAGAAGATAGCTTTCCAACTCTATGATTCTGTATTTCGGCAGTGAGAAGAAACATGCATCAAGGTTACTCCAGTTTTCAGTTTCGTAGAGGATGGAAAAAGATACCTTATTTTGTTCCAGACCTAGAAAATTATTGTTGGATATTGGGAGCCAAGGGAAATGTCTAATTGTATAAGGCGGGTTCATTTACTCCAAAGGACTGCGCTGCCGAAACAGTACTGGCTTAGTAATGTGTTTCTCATTGTAAAGCCCATAAGAGAAAGCAGTATAGGCATTATCTTATGCCTCTTCTTTTAATTGTCTGAGCAAGTGTGCTGGTACAGGGCGAAAAGCAGAAACAAAATAAAATTGATTAATGGTTTTCTAAACAGAAGCCTGTGTGCCACCGTTCTGCTGCTTGTAATTTTTTTAAAGGGCTAGATACATTTGTTTTAACTTTTGGAAATGTATGAAACACAGTATCTGCCATCAATTTTTAAAATTAAAAATAAACTTTTAAAAACAAATATCAATTTCTCTATCGCACATGTTTTGGGTTCCAAGCAGTATGCAGTGGCACTAGAACAACTGCATTTCACAGAAAGGTTGAAATGTAGTTTTAGTGCTAGGGGAATAGTATATCTCCACAACCCAACTAGTCCTTTGAAAAGACTAAATACAATGAAGGTGCCTTTACTGCAGATGTTCAGATGTTCTATTACACCGACAATAGACTATCTGAACGTATGAAATGACCCAGAGATCTTAATCCCTGTTGTCTTCCTCATTATGAATTGAGTTTCTCAGCTTATCTGGTTGCCAGAATCAGTAATGTGGAAATAAAAACATGTCCAGAATGCTTGTGCAAACATATTACGGTATTTTCCTGTGCATATAACAACATGAAGATAAACTCAAGAACAAAAGCTTTCATTCAGTAATAACTTACTCAACACAAGTAAGTATGAAATGAACATATTGCAGTGTTTGGAGTATGCAGATCTACTCTGGTCTGCTTTGAATTCTTGATTTGAATTGTATTGTTGATCCAGTTCAATTTGGTGATTGGAAAATTAAGACACTGATTCCAAACTGTTTTGGGAAATAACTTTTGTGCATGCCATTCAGTTGTAAAATTGGTATAAATCAGCTAGGTAGTTTGATTCAATATTCTAATTTGATTTGTAAAACAAATTTAATTAGAGATTGAGTTGAATTGAAAAATTTGAAAATTGAAGCTTTGCACAACTCTAATTTAGGACACATTTGCTAAGTTCAGCCACTCAGAAGCAGGACCATATTTACAAGAAACAATTGCTTTGAAATAACTTGAAAGTTGCTGGTTAGAACTTGGGTGTGCTTTAACGACATCTAGCTTCACCCTTCCTTATTCCTAACTACCAGAGCGACTGTTGGAATGTAATCATGCTTCTTCTAAACCTTTCTTCATAATAATGCTACATGGATTGTTTCTGGACATCCTAAGCACACAGTACACTTCCTATACTTCCTAGTTGATTAATTATGAACAACTACGTTGATTTGCAAACTAGCCATTAAATTCTAAATCCTACCTTGAACAGAACAGTGTGAGCATGTTTGGGATAAAACTGTGTGGCATTGAACAAAACATGGCAAAACTGATGAGTACTGCCTTTTGGTAAAAGAAAATACTGTGTGTGATATGGTATGACTAAAGTTATTACACATACTTTATTTTTTTCTCCTACTAGAAAGCATTATGTGAAAGCTCTGATGATCCAATCATGATGGGCAACTGAAGCCAATATCTATGGGTACATCTAGTAACAACTATGGTATATATAAGAGAAACAAATGTTAAAGAGCATACAGTAACTGAACAGATGAAATGGGAAACTTACGTAGTTTATTGGAATAATCAAAATATGTACGAACATTAGAGTTTCTGTTTCATGTGACTCCTTTAATTCCCAGCTCTTTCATACAGCACTGCTGTATGTAAATCTTAAAAAAAAAATTGTTTTACTTCCTTTACTTTGTTTTATACATATCCTGTCTTTATTCCTAGAATTCTATACTTTTGTATATAACATATTTTATTCGCATTACTACTCATTATAGCTACTATTTATGCATACATTCTTATTGTGCTTCTATGACTTGTTCTTATCCCTATAGGTGACTATTTATTTTTCATCCTATACTGAACTTCTGTGGGTTTTTTGCTATTAGCTGTACAGTTTTCTGTTGTCCCCTGTATTTTGAATAGACTCCAAGAACTATTCTTGGTTCTGAAGGATTGAAGGGTTTGGGAGGAAGAAGAGACAGTGGTGCAATATCAATGCATAGGTCATTTCCTGAATGAGCTAGTCGCCATTCCCTTTTTGAAAAGCTAAACATGAGCCATGTTCTTGCATTCTCCTGCCCTGGGACTTCTTTCAACCCCAGCTATTTTCCACCTCCATTCTAGAGTTCAGTCACCCACCAATGCATTCTTCCCTGGAGTCATTCACACTCCAACTGCTTTTAGCCAACATTTCAGCTCCCAGTTATTAGCAGCCATTCCTTCTGCTCTGCTCTTCTGGTCTTCATCTCTGCTCCTCCTTCATTTCACTTCCATTTCTCTTTCTTTGTCAGTCACTGCCACAACAATAAATGGAGAGCCCCTCTGATAGATGTAGAAAAAGGCACCCTTGTGCCTAGGTCTACCAGCCTGGTCATTTTCAAGACAAAACACAGATGCCACATTGGTAGATATTCCTGGATGACCTAAATCCTCCAAGATACAGTCCTAAATGAAGCATGGAGACAAAAAGAAAAACTCTTAATAAGGTGGGAGAGGCAAGATTTTACAAATTCCAATCTTATTCATGGTGACACATCCTGCCATAGACTCCTGAGACACTTAATGTACTTATGGATACATGTACAGTATAAGAAAACATTATGTAGATATTAGAGGTGTTTTGGTTAGAAATGTGAATAACTGTGTACTTTTGTACATGGATAATGCCATGTTGTCGGTTCAGAACCCAAATGATTTTGAGGAATACTACATAGATATTAATTTATTAAAGATAAAAAGTAGTTTGGCTTGATAGGAAAACTAAGCAGCCAATGGTAAGGTGGCAAAATGTCAAAAACTAGAGGAACTAGATGAATTCGTGTACCATGCTAGAATATTTACCAAGGCTGGAGAAATGGATGGAGAAATTTCAACCCATGTAAATGTCATGTAAATGTAAATGTCAGTAGAGAAATAATGGTCTGTGGTCTGTTGCAGGAAATGAATATTGTCTTGACACCTTCATTATAGTACATTTTCATGATAGAACGCCATTTACTTTCTTGGTTTTTGATATATTGTGAGCATCCTGTATTCATGTTAGAAAGCTTGAAGATGTTAAATTGTGGGTCAAAGTCATGGCTTGAAGGGCCATCCTAAATTGTCAAAAACTTTCTCTCAAACACGAAAGATCATAGTCGCCTTCTTATTTTTCTAGCTAATATTGCTCAATAGCATTCAACTATATCTGGTGTTATTTCTTAAACATCTCTTTGAAACACATCCTGTCTGATTGTATCATATTCATTCAAAATGCCATTTATTTCTTTTGGAAGTATTGCCATAAAAACTATAGTTACATTCATTAAGGCAGGACATTATGACTCTAGACTAATTGTTTCCCTCTTTGTCGATCAGAGAAATGAAAATCATAGCGCCACCGCTTTTTAATATATATTAAAATATATGTATTTCTGTTGTTGATTGCAGATTGTTTTCTTCTCTTGTACTAAATTCAGAAGTGAATTATATTTGTGTAAAGCATCATTTGGTAACTAGTAAGAACATAATTTTCATCTGAGTTATACATTCTATGCACCAATAATGTACAGGAAGAAGGATATCTAACATTTTCCAGAGATGCACGATGATGTCCCTATTTAATTAGTTTATTGGATTTGTTTAAGATATTTCACGAAGCATTTAACTCAAGATAAATTTCCATTACTATTGTTTTTCAATTACAATATATACTAGTCTAGAAGATTCTTCTTGTATATTCCTCAGCAGTGAAAAGTAGATTTCATTTTAGAGGGTAGAACAAATAAAACAATAATGTCATTTTTTCAAATTAATTATTAAAATGACATGATAATCTTAGTAACAAACAAGCAGAGATATACTTGTGAAATAAGTAGCAGCTAAACCAGCCTCAGTTCAATGAATTATTTTAGATGTTTGTAGACCAACCATCACCAGCTGTTAAAATTGAACTAATAATTTTGGTTGCTCTGGCCAACTTTCTTCTAAAAAAATTAAAAAGTTGTTATTTTAACAAATATCAAGTACATCCATTTTTAATTGACTGATTCATTTATAATAAGAAATTAAAATACACAATCTTAGCCAAATCAGTATCCACATATTGAATATTTTCCCCATGTCTTTTTCTTTATTCAGAATCTGGAAAAGACCATCTTTCCTATTTATTTTCTTTCTTTCTTTCTTTCTTTCTAATTTTAATCATCTACCCCTTTTCACTATTTTTATCATGGTAAAAGTAACTTCTGCTAAGAGTTGAATTCAGATTTTTTTTCACAAATTCTAGATGTTTAAATGATTTCTACCAACTCATTAATATGACTTGTTTTGAAACATCAGATACTTTTCTTTATTTGAACACCATTTGTCATGAAATTTATTATAATTTATATTATGGGAGTATTTTTGCTGGATATCCACGTCATAACTAACTACTGTTCTGTAGCAGTTAAAGATTGACTCTGATTTTGAGTATTAAGAATATTGACAAGAAAATAATTGGAAGCATTGCTAATCATGTTTAATTATATAAACTCTTATTGCCATTTTCATTTTTCAAGATTTCAGTTCTTCAAAATTTCAACTGTGTAAGAAACAAAAGTCACTTCTCTACACTTTATTCAAGACTACAAAAATAGACTTTAGGATAGCTAGCATACATTCAGTGATTTTCTCTCTGCATTGAAAATTTTGGCCATGCTATTCCAGCTATTTCTTCTTGATTTTATTCATTCATTTCCATCAGGATTGGTGGATTGTTAGGACAGTGTTTTGATTAATATTCTGATGCGGGAAAATTAATTTGATTCTTTTTCTTTTGTTCAGAGCAGCTGTTGCAAGGTGACTATTATAGAAGTACTTTGCAATGTCTGCTACATTATATTTTCTGAAATTTGGGGCTAACTAAACACTGCAACTGATGCTATTACTTTTCCAGCACCTTCACTTTCCTTTATATTTCTTCTCTAGGATATATTTGTAGCATTATCTATGACAAAAATTACAGTAAACATTCAAAATGAAGTTGATGGTGTTCTATCTTTTACTGCTATATCTTGTGAATATTTAGCAGAATGTGTATTTATTTATTTATCTATCAATTATTCCAATAAAGAAGGTAATCAATTTTCTGTTGATAAATAATTATATATTATGCCAAAATTCAGAGTTCATGTAATAATTTTACTCATAGATTAGATAAACAGTTGTTACTTTCTTTCTTATGGACTTTATCCAACAATTTCCCTGCAATAGATATTCTGTTAGAGGGACTGTATCCTGATCAAACTGACCCACATCAATTAAGCTATTAAGTTTTTTTTTTAATCTACAGGAAGGAGGAGTTTTGCTCAAATCAGGGGTGTCAAACTCATGGCCTGTGGCCCGGATGTGTCAGCACTGGCCACGCCCACCCTTGGTTTAGCAAAGGGGGATAAATCTTGATATGTCACATGACAACAATGTGATGCCACAGGTTTGACACCCCCGATTTAAACAAGCAAAATCAATTTTCATTAGTTGCTTCTTGCTGTAACCTGATGTCTTTAACTACAAAATTTTCTATGGCAATTTGTTTGGTTTGATTTGGTTTGGTTGTTTTTTTGTGTTTGCAGCTAGGAGTGATATACTATGTCTTTCTAATATGTGGTATAGCTAATACTTTCATTCGTACATTATAAAATGGTAGAAACCATTTGTGTTTGCAAAGTACGACTAAAAAAAAATCAAAAGGGTGAGCATGAGGACTTAATGACAGCTGTGCCTGATTTATAAGTGTATTGCACCATTGCACCTTTTGACTTTTTCGACCATACCCTGTGGACATCCCTTGTAGCAAATGAGAATGAACAGAATCTTGTAGTGTAAGGATGGATTCATCTAACAGAATTCAGTAAAGGTAGGGTTCCTACCAATATAACCAAATGCATGCACAAATTTTTTAAAAAGTTAAGTAGAAAAAGGACTGAAACACCTTCCTGCTTTGTTTAATGGCATTAAACTACAATAGCCTAATAATAATAACTTTGCTGAAACATGAGAATTAAAATTAACTTTTAATGAATTGAAGACAATCTTCAGGTCCCAAAATTTAATCTTTACGTAGTCTGGTCGACAGGAATTCCAGTCCTCTCTCCTTCGCATTTATATTCCGATGGCTCCCCCTTGCCAGAGCTATAACCATCATCTCATACTCATTAACTTTCTTTATCATTGTACATTTAAAGAGAAGGTATGGGGTATTTTATTGTATCTCTCATCTCCCTTTTAACTAGTAGAAGAGAAGATAATCAGAAGTTAAGTTCATGATTATGTTTTGGAGCCATGTAAATTTTTAATGGCACTTTTAAAGAAAAAAATTAAATTTTAATTTATATTAAATATGCAATTTAAATTGTAAAATTAATTATTTATTTATTATAAAAAGTTTTTGTTCTGTTCCATTGACATCAGCTGGAATTATTGGGGTGTTAGTTGAGATTCAGGCTGAAAATGTATACCTTCTATTCAGATGGAAACCCTATTGAGTCCATGTGAGATTGGAAAACAATCCTAACCAAAAGTTTTGGAAAAGCTCAGTGGGATTTTATTCTAATGTAATTAGCTGTGTTTATGATTCTATTGAATTGTATTTACCTTAACTTCTTAAAAGAGGGATACTTTTAAAAGTTCTAAAATAAAACACAGATTTGTAATATGGGTTGACAAATATATTTTAAAGATGACAGCTCTTTCTTTATTCTTTAATTTTTCCCCTCAAAACATCTGCCTTGTATTTTCTTAGAAATACAGTAACCCAAATTCTTTGTCAGCCATCCCAATGTGTTGGACTACAGCCTTTCCTTTGACACTAGCAATGCTAGTTAGAATAGAATAGAATTCTTTATTGGCCAAGTGTGATTGGACACACAAGGAATTTT
>JANHFT010001478.1:201761-214125 GCA_032467955.1 Pseudoxenodon macrops
CCTCCAGAAGTTGTGAATGCTCCAACACTGGACGTTTTTAAGAAGATGTTAGATAACCACTTGTCTGAAGTGGTGTAGGGTTTTCTGCCTAGGCAGGGGGTTGGACTAGAAGACCTCCAAGGTCTCTTCCAACTCTTTTATTTTAGTCTATTCTATTCATCATAACTCAGTATAATTCAGTTCCAATTCAGGCTGTTTCCCCCTAGGAAACTTTTCAAAAAGGACATAGTGGGAAATAGGTTTTTTTTCCCTTTCTCTTTTGGCACTATAAGTATTGATCAGAAGTATACTGCTTCCAAGCATCTGTATGGGTTGTTCATGGTCATTATATAATAATGGTGTGTTTGATATATTTTGGTATATAATCTATTGTTCAGATGGCTGAATGGTGGTACAGATGACTGTATTTTATGGTTGATGATGTAAATGGATTCACAATACAAATGTTTGGTGCTGGAATAAAAAAAACAGTTAAGGAAATCAAGATCTTTTTTTTTCATAAAGAAGCGGTAGTACAATATGGCAAGGATAGATGCAGGTGAAGAGGAAGATATACATTTAACCCCATCCACAAGTTGGGCCAGATCAGGCAATAAAACACCATTTTGCATACATGCTTAGAAAACTAACATTTAAGTACTTTTCTTGCTTCATCTCCTTTTGTGTTTCTGAAGATAGCAATGGCTGCTGGATACCTGGAAAACTTCTGGTATGCTATAAAGTTGATCCCTGGCTAGGTTGACTTCTCCCATTAGAATCATAATTATTAATATAATTTTATTGTGCATCTTAATAAATTTTTTGTTGGGTAATTCAGATAGCATTTAATATGATTATTGCCTGATTATAAGGTCTTTCTAGGAAGAGAAGGAAGTTGGGTATTTTCATTGCTGGCTTTTATATTCAATAGAATAACACATTCTTTTATTATTCAAACATAGCTTATTTCTTGCTGGTTTCAATAAGATTTTTAATAAATATGTAAATCTAAAAATTAATTTACTGCATATGCTTGGCAGCATGATGTTCGAGCTGACAAAAGTTTGATGGATTGTAAAATTATCCCCTTAAAAATCATCAGTCATATAAACAGAATGTATCAACCTCTGGTAATTTTACAGCTTTTTCTTCATCTTCTCTTCTCTTAGGAGCTCACTTAAAATTGATTATAACGCAATGTATTTTTGGACCCATAATTCATTCATAGATTAATTAGATTTTAGGTTAATATCCTATCATTGTTTGGGACAACAGCCAAGAGAGTTTTTTCCAGTTGTTAGAGAGCTGCAGAGGAAAAACCTTGATTACTGTTCCCAACTGGTTTCAACTACCAGAACTGACCGCTAATCAGATTCAAACCACATAAAATGAAATAATCTTCAGGGCATTTATTTTCTACTTTGCTGTTACAATATTAAGAGCCATTAACTGGTTTAACTGGATAAGGTAGCACTAAAAAACCAATTTGTCTTATTATTATTTTGATTTTATTCTTTTGCCATTATCAAGACAGCCACAAACTCATAGGAAGTATGTTATTTTGAGTATTTTTAAATACATGGAAGGGTATCAATCTGTTTCAGTTGTGGAAACAGTCTTCATGGATGTAGGAATGAATGCAGCTGCAAAGTCCTGATAAAATTAATTTTGGGAAGCAACACTCCATGCATATATTTTACCACTACATCCGGAATAGATATGCAGAAGAAATAGCAAAATAGAACATTTATCTGAAAATTGTACATTTGTATAAAGGCTTGTCATGTTCCCAATTGTTTTGGCACTTAAATGGAAGTATGGCTATCACAGCTTGCATATAATAGAGACTATCTACTCAAATATGTTACTGAGCAGGCAAAGAGGCCATATGAGCATTAAATTGGATAGAATGCAAGATCTTCAAATGCCCATGTCAGGGATTCTTAAATTGTAGCCTCTATACTTGAATAATTTAAATTTGTTATTGTTTTGGGAACCTGTTTGTACATATGACTTATAGCAGCATTGGAATATTGGTTTGGATAACAAAATTATCCTCAAATTCAAAGGAAATTATATAACAAAGCCTTTCCTGATGGCTGAGTGCTCTCCATCCTTCCTTGAGTTGGCCAGGAATTATTCTAGCATAATACTTGTTCTACTGACTGCCTAGATTAGCAATATGACTTCACTTATAACAATGCTGGTGTTTATCTTGATGCTGCATGTATAATGTAAGATCAACAAAGCAGTTGGATATTTCTCCAACTTCGCTGGCCTCCCTCTTTTGCACTTACTGGATGATGGGGAAAACATCTGCCAAACACAGATGTTGAGGCTCCTTCTTTTCCAGAACAGTCGGTCGTAACCCAAACTGAACAACGGTTGTTTGTGTGTTTGTTTTCTTTAAAAAAGATTAAAGTCATGAAGGGAGCCGAGTCACAAGCAGTTCTTTTATATAAGACTCTATTACTTTTCTTTCTCTGTATAGACAACAGATGGTGGCTTCCAGATTCTTCTCAGCTCTGAGGCAATTGGAGTGGGGTGGGGGCTTGGTCCCATAGTTTCTGTGTTATTTCATCCTACTACCCTATTTTGTTGTTACAGTATTTTACTGTTATGCTAATTGAAACCACAGCAAGTAGTTTTCTTTATGTCTCATGCACTGCTGTCTCCATCTCTTGAGGCAAACGACAGCAGAACGGCAACAGATAAGGTTGACTGGAGGGAAGAGGACATGCCCTCATCAGGCTGGAACAGCCAATAAGTGCCTCTCTGATCTTGCTTGCTACTGTTCACCTGACTTTCCCTCTGACATATTGAGTAGCAAAGCATAACAGATTTCGCACACTTTGAGGTTGCCCTTGATGTTATTGGAATAAGGAGGAAAGTGCTGGCATAATTTAAACTTGTTTCCCTCGTGGGCAAGGACAATGTCATGAAGATACAGCATGAAGATGATTAGAAAAGGTCTTCGGTAGCATTTCCTCCTTAAAAAGTCATTCTACCTCCCCCAGCACCCCCAATAAAACAATCCAATACAGGATATTCCAAAGATAGAGTCATCTCTAAACATTCTTTCTTCTTGGAAAGCATTCTTCTGTCAGGCGTTCTTATATGCTCTATGTAGACTAACACAGAGAATATGGAGAGGGGGGAAGGAAGGAAATACTAGGTTTTATTTCTTCTCACTTCTGAATGATTTCAGAGATCTTCCTTTGCAAACATCCAGTTGTGGATGTGGGCTTTCATACTTTATCAGGTACCAGAAGGAGCAACTATTATAAAAAAAAAGGCAGGAGATTTGCTGAATTCCTCTATTTTGGACCAATCATGACCTGTTTTGGTGGCATCCGCCCCACCTGGTCTGGAAAAAGATAGAAGAGCTCAAAATGAAAATAGCATTGCTGACAGATTATCCCCACAGTATATATTTTAAAATTTGTTATAAAGTGGTCATATCCATGTTGTGATTGTAGAAGTATGTACAACTTTATAAAAAACGGGTTTGCATTCAAATGTTTATGTAGTAGGTTGTTATTGAGTAATTATAGTAGTTTTAAAGCTTTAAAGCCTTATAAAAAGGTCCAAGAAGTATCTGCAGATAGACCCTCAGTTTTGAAATCCACTAATAGGGAAATATAATACTTTTGGCAACTATAAAATAAAATAAAAAACCTTCAGGAATGTATTTCTAAGCTGAAGAGAGGTTTGATTTTTCAGGGGTAGAAGACCTCCAGCCAAATTTGAAGGAGGCTAACACTGTGGTTCAGTATCTGGAGACCCATAGGGCACTTCCTCATAGATGCTCATGCATGAACATGTGCACATATACACATATTTCCACAAGTGTCTTTAACATTGCTGCAGAATTCTGCATAGTCAGTCTCCAGACAATAACTTTTGCAACTGATAATGTACGCTAAAATTGGCATCCAGTAAATCCTTCCATCCCCCTCCCCAAAGGTAAATGCTCAATTTAAGCATAGTGAAATGGCAGCATAGTGTAATGGAATCTCAGCTTTCACTTTGGCAGTTTTAATTTTTTTTCAAAATATCTATTAATTTATATGCTGCACACCTTGTTAGCCAAAGCAATTTGATGAAACTAGTGAAAAGGTAACAAGCTGGCACTGAGCGTTGACTTAAGCTGGGTGGACAGAGCCCCAACAGGCAGGCGGAAGCAAGACTGATGCCATGGGAGACCACCCTTCCCACATCTCATTTTTTCTTGTACTACATCTGTATTAGAAAACTGTGCACTATATTACTGAATGGTTACAAATGCTGCCCATAGTAGTTGCATAATAGCTAAAAACATTATTAAAGACTCCCATGAAATTTGTACATTGATTAATTCAGATGTTTCATATAGTTGGCATGCACCAGCACATCTCAATAGCATTTTCCCTTAAATTTATTGTTCCCATGCAGCATGTTTATCAAGTCTCCATATAAATCTTGTATTTACCCCTCCAATATATTTAGATGCATACTGTCTCATGATTACAAATTGTTCTTCAAGGAATGTCTGTGTGTTTCTCAATCTCAGGTCCTCTACCAGAGACCAGAGTGTTTGAAGGTTCTTCACAGTATTTTAGCTTGTTCCTAGCATTGCACTCTTCTGGACAGATAGCTCTGATGTCATTCCTGGGATCTGTTGGAACCACTCTCCCAGCTTAGGAGACACAGTGCTCCTATCACCACTCTGAGATCACTTTGGCCTTTAATTTGGCCTTTGCAGTTCTTCCTTCAGGCCCTTCTCCAGTTTCTCACACTCCTTCTTTCTGATGTTGTCACTTGGCACTGCTATCACCACTGCTTCTTCTAGCCCTTGTCTACTCTCAAAATGTCTGGTTGATTGATCAATATCTTTCTGTCTGATTAGATCTGGAAGTCCATAGGATCTTAGCTTTCTTATTCTTTACAATCTTTTGTGGGATCCCCTATCTAGACCTAGGAGAGTCTAGCTCATATTCTGTATCCATTGTCAGCTATTTGGTTGTGTTGTTCAGGGTATAATATTTCTGCCAACTATGTGTTTGAGTGTCTCTGCAGAACTTGCATTTTGAGTCATGTCTAGTGTGGTAGACCCGTACTTCTATGGATCTGGGGTTTAGTATTTATTTTTATGCTGCTATCATTGGTACCTCAGTACTGTCTTTTAGTCCAATCCTTTCCACCTACTGGTAAGATTACCCAGTGTCTACCATCTCAGCTATCTGTTGACGGTACATCCCATGCAGGGTCTTGTCTTGCCTTGCCATGGCACTTCTTCTGATTGATCTTCCTCCCACATCTGCTGCTGTTTAGGCATTCTCTCAGCAGCTCATCTTTGGGTGCCATCTTGTTGATATATTCCTGATGTATCTGTTTCTCAGGCAATGTAAAATCAATTTAAGATAATACAGGTAAAATGGAAATAAAACACAGTGTTAATATTTTTATAAAGTTTTGCCCAAATGGGCGTTCCACTTCTGTACTGTATTCAGATTTCACCCATGACAGTGGCTTTGACATTCACCACAACCTGACTGCCCCCTTTTCCCCTAATAGTCTCTGGATGTTGGACATGGGGTGGAAACCTTCATACATTGTAAGGAGCTTCCAGGTCTTTGGTAGCTTCCAGCTCTCTATACCAACAGGGTATCTGAGAACTGGCAGAGTATACATGTTGATAGTGTCATAATTCTGAATGCTATTTGGAACACTGACGGATAGCATGGATCTTGTGTTTTCTACTGAATTTGGTATTTGGATGTTGCTGTCTATTTCATGGTTCCCATTTGACTGTGAGATACCAAAGTACTTGTAACTGCTCTGTGTGTCCACTATGTGATCCATTAGTATATATATTTTGACATAACACACGATACAACAGGAACAGTATGAAAACAAATTGAAAAATCCTAATAAAGAAACCACAGAGCACTGCTTGGGAGGAATGCTGTTGACAAGAATTCATTATCTGAATGAATGGGAGCATCCCAGTAGTATTAGACTTGTAATATACTGAATGTAGTTCAGAAGCAGAATGCCCATTAGGGCAACACTTGATAAAAATATTTACTCTGTGTTTTATTACCACTTTACCTGTATTATCTCAAATTGATTTTACATTGCCTGAGAAACAGAAGGAAAGAGGATGTAAATGCATGCTAGAAATATTCCCTGAATGTTATTCCATAAAAAATGCTGATTTAGAGATGGATATTGTAGAATTCATTTGAAATGTCAGATACTACACAAAAGCAGGAACAGCAATAAAATTTCAAACTAGCTTTTAATATTTTTGGCAGTTTATACTATTTGGTATTTAAAAGCCGATACAACGTAGGTAGGTATAATTTTTAATAGAGGCTCAACATTTTAAGCATACTTTATTTATTTGATTTTAATGCTTAAATATCCTTTTGTTAATTATTCAGTGTGGTTTATAGAAATTAAAACACTGGGGTGAGTTCAGACGTGTACTGGATCCGTCAGGGAGAAAGGGAAGAGCTCAATCAGTTCTTGCCAATTTCTGCAAATGAGGGCACTAGCTGTGTTAGGCCAAAACAGAATTAGGGAAATGACAAACTCTCATATAAATTACAAAACACTCTCTTGAATGGCACAAGAGATAGTGCAGGAGAAGAAAGAAACTGGCAAAATTCAATTTCTCTCCCTTTTCTATCAGAGAGCATCCACTGCAATCCTGTGACTTGAGCCCTCCCACTCACCCAAAAATTACCCTGCCTCTATTTAAACTAATAAGCGAATCTAAATGCATCAGTATTCATTCATTGATTCAAATAAAAACCATTCAAAGAAACCCGGAGCTAATAAGAACAAAATGTTGCATGACTATATTGTAAACTGTCACATTATTCAGAGGTATAAACAGAAAGACACTGGAACACCTTCTCTTTCCCTGTCCCTCCTTCACATCCTTCCACTCACTGACCCCATTTGTGCCTCTCTAAACAATGGTAGCCATGTCATGCAGGGCTTCAGTGTAAACACCAAAATACCCATTACAGACTGAGCAACACAGCCTCCACTATTCAAAAGAGAACAGTGACTGAAGAGTATTTCAGAAAACCTGTCCTTCAGGGAAGGGGAGCAGAAAAATGGGCTGCATAAACTGCCTTACCAAAGCATTGCACTCAGAAAAGTTCAGAAACTTTAACGCATTGATGATGCAATTCTGGGCAGGTTTACTCAGTTAAAAGCTTGGGACTCAGATAAGAGTGTGTGGCATAAATGAATAGAATGGGATATAAAACTCTGCATGTTTATTCGAAACTATCTTCCGTTGCGTGAAGTGGGATAACATCTTATTCTATAGGCGAGTCCTAAATCTTATTTGGGTAAAATCGGAAGCATTAACCACAAGCTTTGCTGTTTCTAATGAATTTAGAGGCTACGTTAAGTTTTTATATCTGGTCAAATACATAAGATTATATTTCCTGCATAGTATTTTGCTATCTAGTATTTTGTATTTGCTACAGAGTATTTTATCATTACCTTCGTCCTCATCATAATCACTATTTAAGATAATTATGGTCATGTTATTGTTTGCCAGTTAGGGTAACTTAGTTTCTTCCCAAGGTATAGTAATCCTCTAGCCATATTTTTACATACTTTTATTTTCATCTTCCAATATTCTGCTCTATATCCCAAATCTTTTTCTGGGCAAACCTCACAAAGACTCACAATAGATAGCAGGATGCCCAGGACAAAAGTCCACTTTATGAATGGATGCCAAGTGATACAATTGGATTGCAGTTCTTTGTTTTTAAACAAAAATGGCTCATTGCTTCAACACCTTTCTTTCATGTTATTGAAACAATCAAAATTCAGGTAATTGTGTTTCTCAATTTTACAGCTTTGTTCATCAAGTAGTATTTTGTTTAGGCTTAACCGATAGGATCCATTCAGAGCAGATACCATTGAGTTGTTTTTTCTCATGCAATTCATTGTTCTCTACGCCTCCCCAACAAAAATTTCCCTTGAAATGTGTGTGGGAGATTGTTGTATTTTTTTTTCTACAACCAGAATGTCAAGTAACATAAAGGGTTGTTTTTTTCTTCGTAGAGTTTTGTTAAATGATAATGCCTTAGTCCAATGTCTGTGAACCTTTCGGGCACCAAATGCCAAAATGGGAGCATGCCCGTGGGGGGGGGAGGGGAGAGTGCCGGAAACCAGAAAGGCAGCTCCCCCCCACGCGGGAGTACTAGAAACAGGAAGAACAGCTCCACGCACACATGCACGTGGCGGAAAGCTGGTGCGTGCATGGCCCCCGGCTACCTGGTCTTCCAGTTTGTGCTGCGCATGCGTATGTGAAGAACAGCTAGTCTGCACACGCGCACCAGAAACCAAAAGCTCAGCTTTCTGGCACGCTGCTCTTTCAGTTTCTGGCACTCCCACACACTCAAAAGACCAGCTGGCTGGTGCACATGCGTATGATAGAACCCAGAAGAGCAATGGATGATGGCTGACATGCCACTTCCGGGACGCGTGCCACAGGTTCACCATCACAGCCTTAGATGAACATAATATAAGATACTTCTGAATATTTAGTTTTCTTTTAACAATAATGATCAAATCAATTTCACAAACACTTCATATTTTTTCTTCAGGCAGAAAAGAGGCCCTCTTATTATTTAACTTAAAATAGAGGTCTGTGGAGAAAAATACTGTCTGCTTCAGGAAAAATAATCATGGGTTTTTTGGTCAAACAGCAAAAGAAAAGAAAAAGTTTCATTGTTTCAAAAAGTATTCTATGTTCAAAAAAGAGAACATTTCCCAGAATATATAAGGAAAATAAAGGCCTTACTTAAGGTTACCTTTTAAAGGGAGAAAAAGTTCAAATACTGTTAGCTGTAATATTCAGTTTGATGTTTCCATGAGGTGATTTTACAATTCCTATTGTGAGGTTTTCCTCATCCACCATGCCCTTTGTTTTCATTTAGCTAAATGAGATCTTGAGACTATGTCATTAAAAAAAAAAGAACTAACTCAGAAAATGATGCCAAATTTTGGACAACTATGGGATTCAGGAATGACACCGGAATGCATAGAAGTGTGGATAGCAGGTCTAATTATACATAATTATACTTTCTCATAGTTACTAGCATGTAGTAGAGGCAACTTGGAATAGAAGTAACTGACAGGCAAAAGATAATGGAGGAGAAAATAAACTAAGCTGCATGGAAATCAAAACATTTTCAGTGGTCTTCCACCTCTGCAAAACAGATAATATTAGCCTGTTGTATGCATTATCAGGTATCTAGTTTATGGAATTGACAAGTAACCCAGTTTTACTTTTTGTTCAAATAAATTATTCGGCAAAAATGAGCAGGAAATCTATCTTGATTGTGCACAGCATGGTGTTTCCCTGAAAATAAGCCCTCCCTGAAAATATCTAAACGCCTGCGCAGCCTGTCCCCGCCGTTTCCTCTGGTTAGGGTTAGGGAGACAGAGCTGGAAATCAGGTAAGACAGCAAGAGGAGCCCTGTCTTGAACCACATGCCCCAAAATAATAAGGCCTCCCCGAAATAAGGCCAAGTGCTTATTTCAGGGTTCAAAAAAATGTAAGACAGGGTCTTATTTTCGGTGAAACACGGTAGCAGCATACAAATATATCGACAAGAAAAGGAAGTAGCTCTCTAATGCTCATTATCCATAGTTTTCTCCTCCCCCTTTTAATAAGTAACCACATTAAAGATATGATTTGGGGATGAGCAGGAGATTGTCCAAAGCAGCCTGATAGGCTCGATTAATCCCATTTTTGACATTTAGAAAACTCTGGATTCTAATTGGAAACCAAAACCACTACTTTTCCACTACCTGATATCGTTTTCCAAAAAGACAAGGTGCAATTTATCATCAACTACATTAGTGAAAAAATAAAACATATCTGACTTGTATTGTTTAATTGACTTCTAGTAATTAGATTTTTTTTTTTGGTTAACCACAGAATTTTTTGGGGGAAATGAAAAATAAAACCTTGAAAATGTTAACCTTCCCTCTCAGCTGTTATGAAATGTATTCAATATTGTTTACTCCCACCAATAATTTCTGAAACATCTAACAATGATAAATTATTAAATTACCATGATAAATAGTATGGATTATGAGTTCATATTGATTGATTAAACAAATAGAGGTATCTTGAAGATTTAACATGTGAATAGCTTGGAAATTATTCCACCATGTTTTTATTTTATCATTTTAATGAGAAACAAGCTTGGTTAGTTCTTCTGATCAGGGATTAGGTGTGAAATGAAAGACCTTGGGTTATTGAAGTGTATTCAATTCTCATTCCAAAGCATCCATTTGTGTACTTTACATTTTACTTTTTCTCTGTTGAATCATTTTGAAGGCATATTTTGTGAAGAGGAGAAAGCTTTTTATTTATTTTATTTATTTAGGCTAATCTGAACCCAACTGATCTTTGCATATGGAAGATATTACTTTGCAAAGGAAGATATTACTTATGATTAACAGATAATATGATTGTTTCAAATTGGTGCTTATTCTAAAGTGAATAAAAATAGCTATAGAGCATTATATTACTTCACTACATAATAAAATTGAATTGTATTCATGCTGCACTTAATATGATGCAAAAAGTACAATCAATCCTTTCAAAAATAATCCTTATACACTGTATACATTATATGCAGTCTTAACTGCTGTACACATTGTATAGTAACATAAGGACATCTTGTTAAAGTACTTTAGCATTCACTTTGCATTTTGGTTCCATGAACTTTTTACTAGTCTTATGCAAACGGATATTTGTTGCAAAGAATATTTTTTCTCATGGTGCCCCCAAATTCCCTTCCAATTCAGAGAGTAAGCAACAGCAGTCCCATAAATTTAAATTTTCATGTAGAGAACCTGATCAGATTTAAAGAAGCATTTGTAAAAAAGAAGTTTTACATGTTGTACAATTTTCTCTTGTGGCCGTGTATATAATTTGGTGGTAAATTTTAATATCTGATGAGGGTATTCTATATAGTTTTTTGTTTTAATAAGAGGCATAGCTGACTTTTCATAGTAGCAATTTTTAAGGAGCCTTAAAACAAACAAACAAATGGTAAAGCCGTATAATAACTTCATAAAAAAACATATTTATGAATGCTTAATGATTATGAGCCTGAGCTGTATGTAGGCCTTGTGAAACCTCTATTCTCCAAATTCCTTTAAAGATATGGTAATTTTCAAATATATATTAGACAACCAGTGTCCCTTTTTCATTGGGGATGGCATATAGGGGATCATAGGTTAGAAAGAATGCCTGAGGGAATTTGGGAATATACAAGAGGCTCTAGTCCAGGGATGGTGATGGTGGTTGGGGAAGAGGTATGTGAGGAGGGAAGGATTCACAGGAGTTCATTTCTCCCTTTTCCTCCCTCCCTCCCTATATCTCTTCCCTTTCAGGAGGCAGGTAAGTGGTTGCGGTTGGGTGGGGGAGGGAATGAGGAATTACAAGTCTGGCTGGGAAACTGTCATGGACATTTAAAATGATGATCACATGACCACAGCATCAGTGCAGCAGCCACTAGCCTGAAGCAACCAAATTTTATTTCCTCAGGAGTTGAAGTATCTTTATTTACAAAATTGCTGCCCTACAATGGCTTCATTTCACCCAGTTAAAAATCATGACAATAAGGGTTTTAGTAGCATATTGATAATTAAGAACTCTTTATTTTAAGTATTGTTTGCAAGAGAAGGCTTCTGTTCATCTGTTGCCATTAGGAATGGAATATGCCCTTTTGTGTATTTTAATATAGTTTCTCACACAACTGTGGAACAATGAAAATGGATACAAAGTTAAGAAAAAGCATTTACTAACATTTACTGAAACATTCATACCACTTTTCCTATTTATTCATTTAAATATATACTGCATAGCATATTAATGTTTTTATTCTTTTTAGCTCAAGGAAAGAAATGGTGCTGGGTGACATGTTATTTCAATACGCAGAAGAATAGAAATCCTTAAGCATGTAAATTACAAAAACAATGTCATATGAGTAGACCATACTTAGAGCATCTTATTTGTTAGCTTTATATCCAGCCTTTTTTTCAAGGAGCTTAAGACATAGTTTATAGCATTTTCTCTTAACAATCATATAGAAGAACTTACTGTCATATAATTAGAAGAGTCCTGTTCTGACCTAGGCTTCTTGATTACACCAAGGCAAACAAATGGTGTTGTAAAAACCTCTTTTTTATTTACGGTGGCTGGAAATTGGATTCATTTCCAACCTGGGCAGACTTATCTCAGTTAGTCCTATGGAACTTTGCCAAAATCTTTCAAGATAAGTCCTTCAAGATAAGTCCATGGGGCAATGTTAAACAAAGTTCAAAACTAAGCAAGAAAATTCAA
>JANHFT010001478.1:214225-228589 GCA_032467955.1 Pseudoxenodon macrops
TTTTTTACCCTCCGGAGGCTTCAGGACGCTTCCCTGAAACCGCTGGAGGGTAAAAAATGGCCAAACAGGCAAACTGGAAGTGACTTCGATTTGCCTGTTGGGGCATTTTTTCCCCTCTGGAGAAGGACACTTCCCTGAAGACTCCAGAGGATGAAAAACAGCCCAATGGGCAAATTAAAGTCACTTCCGGTTTGCCTGTAGGGCCGTTTTTCACCCTCCGGAGGCTTCAGGGAAGCCTCCTGAACCCCCTGGAGGACAAAAAACAGTCCAGGGGGGCACATGCGCAGTGCAGTGTGCATGGGGTGTTGTGTGCTGGCATGTGTGCACATGCTAGCGTGTGCGCTTCCATTTTTGGCACGCAAAAAGGATAAAAATCAAGATCCAAATCATAAATTTGGTTGTACAAATGTTAGGTCTCTGGAGCAGCATCAAAACCATCCTTGGTCCTAATACAGCAAAATCTTTAACTCCTTCAGTGCAGCACAGTATGGATTGAAGTTATGCTAAGTGTTTTGACAGACAGTGTGGAGTACTGCAAGGTAGACCCATAGGGCAGATCATCTATATGTCATTTTGATCTATTCAATTTCAAAATAATTGATTAAATCAGTTTGCAAGATTGAACTGCCAATAGATCAGCTAACTGTATGGTTTAGATTTATAAATTAGACTTTTAATTATTACTATTTTTTAAAGAAAAATGATGTGAGTTCAGATGGCACTATATTTTTCCAGTTTATTTTTCCTGTAGATTCTTTCACCAGGCCAAGTTCCTCCTAATATCAGAAAATCTCTAAAATAAAATGGGATATACCGTGGACTGATAATGACCTAATTACATAGAAGCATTTTCCATTTAAAGTATCTTCTGTTTAAAAAAATGTTTCAAGGTTATCAGTAAAGATCAGTAACTGCAGTTCCTGGATCAGTTAGTGCTACAGCACATTAAGACCTTTCACAAACGGAAATATATGTAGTTTCTGTCGATAATCTTTACTGTTTGCTTATATGTGTAGAATTTTTAATTGAACTAGATCAGGGCTGTGAAACTCATGGCCTGCGTGAGCAAACATCATGGGCTGGCCATGCCTACGCCCAGTTTAGCAAAGAGGAAAAAAGTTCCGTGACAACTAGATTGTAATATAATCAAACTAGGATACTTGAATTTAAATAGATCACACATGCTTCACAAGGGTGAATTCCTCTTACCTTTCCTACCGGTTTGGGTCACGTCGGAAGTGCGCACCCACATCACTTCTGGGTTAAAACCCTCTGCGCTTGCGCAGAAGGCTTTGCGCATGCACAGAGGGTTGTTTTTCGGCTGATTTGAGGCCGGTGCACTGATTTTGAGTCAGGGAACAAGTTTGGGGGCGTGGCCGGCCGGTGCTGCCGGTTCAATGAGCAGGGGCAATTTCCCACTACCGGTTTGGACGAACTGGTCCGAGCTGACAGCAACCCACCACTGATGCTTCAGTGTGCTGTTCTTCGCATTTCTCCTTAAGGAAAAATGCTTTCCTTTGCATGAATGTTCCACTGCATACGTCTCTGTTAATAACCATAGTTCAACAAAATCCCTTGCTCTCTCATATGCTGTATGTGTACAAATCTTTAATAGAGATTGACTGTTAGTTTAGCTGAGACCCACATTGAATAAACTTTTTAGTGGGGTATATTTAATGGGAAGTTTCAGTCAATAAATGAACTTGAATTTCCGATGGCCGACCTCACTCTCACAACATAGCCTGATAGCAAGAACACAGAACTGAATAATTGTGTAATGCAAAAACAAACACTGCTCCAATATACTAGTTCAGCTTTAAGAAAGTATAATTTTGATTTAAAACATAATAATTAGTTAAAAAAAATAGATACAGTTTTTAAAATATAAGTGGTAGGACTAGCTGGGTCAAGAATTAGGGTTCAGTTATGGGAACTGCATTACAGATTTTACATTGTCTGTACTTCATTTAACATCTGAAAATGTCACCCATAATATAGGCATAAGAAATACATTATGCTTTTGTTTATAGAGTCAAACAAAAGACTGAATCTTCTATTACTGAATCTTAAGCTTGCTGCTCTATTGCAATATATTTTCTTCTTTGATATACTCTGTATAATATTATCTATATTCTCAAGTGACCCTAAATCAGCCATTTCATTTGCTAACAAAATATAAAGTAACAGTGTTCAGACTTGGACTTATTGATCTATTCATTTCTTCCTGGCACTAATACTGAAAATGACAAATGAATGTAGTTGCCTTTATTATATGAATAGCACACCCCATTTAACAATGGATATAGCAAAAGTGTGTATATCTCTAAATTCCCTAATATATTAAGGTTTATCATATATGATAACGTAAGATTAAAAAGAGCAAACTATATGAGAAAATTGGAAGGGGGGGTTGCATTATTACTAAACCTTTTTCTAAAATAACTGATAAAAAATCATCTCTTAGCAAAGAGGTAAAATTGGCATTGTACAGTCCTGCTATGTTTTTAATATAATGTGCAGATTCATTGCCTAGTGCTTATTTTATGTACCTTTTGCAACTCTTCTCAGAGCAGATGTGGCTAATATCTGATTGATTCTGGTCTGAGGGTATTGGATCAGTTCAGTTTAATTTCCGTTCTTACTTTTATTAGAGAATAATTTTAGTTTAAAAAGATCGATTTGTTTTATATGCAAAAGGTGATGTCATTTTTCTACCATGTTTTATTAGCATCTGCTATGTGTAGATTTGTATGTGGTGTGTGATAGGGAGAGAAAGAGGGTAGAATTTTCTCTTTCGCCCAATTTGAGGTACAGTTAAATCCTGGGGTTAAGAATTAATTCTGTTCCTAATTCTGTCCTCAAGGTGAATTTGTATGTAAAGTAGAACGGGTTATTTTGTCAAATGTTTGTCTTGCTATGTAGTAGAGAAAAATGGGAGCTCAATGTGACTGAAAATGGAAGATACCGTTCTCCTTCCGCAAGCCAAAGAACCACTGAACCCGCACAGTGCTTTCAGAAACCACTCAAACATGTTGCACACCGGGGTGCAATTTAGTTCTGACAGGTTCTGGAGAACTGGTAGCGGAAATTTTGAGTAGTTCGCAGAACCGGCAAATACCACGTCTGGCTGGCCCCAGAGTGGGGTGGGAATGGAGATTTTGCAATATCCTTCCTCCAGGAGTGGGGAAGGAATGGGGATTTTGTAGTATCCTTTCCCTGCCACGCCCACCAAGCCATGCCCACAGAACCAGTAGTAAAAAAAATTGAATTCCACCACTGATTGCACAATATACTAAAAATGCACGCACTACTACATGATGCAACTTCAGTGATTCTTCAGTTCCCTGGTGGAAAACACTGTTTGCCATTTTGGTCAGATCTCATTGCCAGTCAGCCATTTGCACGTAGCCTGTTCATAATTTGGAGTTGTTTTTAAGCCAGAGGTTTATAACTTGGGTACTTCCTGTATAAAAGTTCCCAATACAAAAGTCTATTAAAAGAGAAAATACATTTCAATAGAGGTCACTTTCAAGCCGCTGAAATAGCTGATACATATTTCAATCTGCGTATAAACATTTAATAGACCAGTATTTCTGACTTAGTCCAATTGAGGATGTGTTTAATTTATATAAAATACAGTACGTAATTCCCTTGCCATAGTGTGGTATATTTGTAAATATATATGGACTGGTTTGGAATGTCAACCATTCCAATTTTCAAACCAGTAATGTAAAAGAGATAATAAGGTAGCAACATTTCAATATTTTGCAAGGATTTTTAATTAAAATCTGATTCTACTGAAACTGAAAGAAAGTAGGTATGCCTAAGAACATTGAATTGATATTTTTGTCTTATATTCAAATGTTCCAATGATATTAGAAAGGCTTAACCTATCGGTCTTATCAAAAAATTATATCTGTAAATTCATATGTAATGAAGTTCACGAAAGATAAATATTTACTTTTCTTGGCAAAGATGTCCTTAAAAAATAATGGCTAAAGAATGGAAATGTAAATTACTCTGAAAACTTCAAACATACTTTACACATACAGATTCCAGAATCAGCTACTTAAAATGTAAATGGTGTTTTGCAAATTGAGTCCTGGTTGTCTGAGCTGAATCATTAAAGCTATGATTTATCCCAAAATTGACTTTATTATTGCATTTAATTATAATAGAGGATTAAGCCCAAAAGTATTTGACAATCTATTTTTTTTCTTACTATGAATGTTAGGCAGCCAGTAATTGACCATTTATAGTATGGTTAAATTTTTTATTTGTTTTTGTAAAGATTGTGTTTCTAATTCTTATTCTCCTGTTCTTAAATTGTTACAGAAATTGAAGCAACCTGAGGAAATGAAAAAAGACTCTCAAAAAAAGGATGTCTAAAGTTTGCTTTGGACTCTCATTAAATTTAATAGCAACTGATACATTTTGTTGGGTGGGGGGAGAACAGTATAAAACAAGGTTGAAGGACAAGAAGAAAATGGAAATAATGAAGAAATGTCTCTATATAGTTCTTGAGATAGAGAACACACAGAACCTTTGAGAGTTTCTTTGTATGATAGCTTCTCATCCAGTACAAGCTCCTACAATGTTTAAAGATATTCTACAATGATGAAGCACTTAACGGAAGAACTAAATAAGATCAGTAAATGTATTGAGAGTTGATAAGACTCATCATAGCATCTATCCTGGTGTGATCATACAATGAAAAGAGGAGACTGCATCCTTGTGAAAAGAAAGAAAACACAATACCTGTAACAGTTATAACTTTTAAAGTCTTAATTTGCACTTTCATGAATTATTGTACAGAAGTTGTAAAAATATTCTTTGACAAAGAAAAATATATTTGTAGAAAAACATGATAGCAATAAACACTAATTTGTGCCATGCTTCTGAAATGGCACATTACTAACTTTAAATACTGGTCTTAATATTAACAAAATTAGTGATCATTTTTATAAAATAAAGTTTTATAAGCATTCTAGTCTTAAAATCGTATGCAGCTGAATTGCTCTGTTTGCCAAAATTGAACTTGCCAAATTACATTAAAACCACTTTGATTACATTATACAACATAAAAATGCTGTTTTAAACTAAGGTTTATTCTGAGTTCAAAGATTTCCAAAAGATACTCCATCTGTAGTCTTCTGTCATTGTTATATCTTATGCTGATTTAACATGCTTTCATATTTTATCTTAATGTTATTTCAGAATCATGGAGAAAAGGCCATTTAGATTTGTAATTTACATGTTAAATTTTTGTAATAAGGAAAAAATGGTGCTAGCAAAGAAATTTGTGAAGTTTTTTTCCTACAAAGACTGTTTATATGTGAGGGAAATATCTATTTCAAAGGTGGAGTGTTATTTTTTCTAGATGTGGAGTATTTATAACAACTTTTGTACAGCAATCTGTAATCTAGCTATGTTTGTGATACGTAGTCATTTTACTATGTTTATAGCAAATTCCTATTCATTTTTCCTCAAAGTATGATGTACTATCAGTGTTATGTTATTAATACTTTTGTGCAATGTTCCATTTTATGTTGTTTTCAAATATACAGTGCTGTCAGGGCGGACTTCATTCTCTCAGACTTTTATAAAATTTATTTTGGAATTTATTCTGAATAAAAGTCATATCACATCTGGCTATTCGAATATATATGGCAAAATAGTTATTAATTAATCAAAGATTAATCCAAAGGAATGGGTTAAAATTAATTACACATTAAGAAAACAACCTAGAAGTAGAATTAAATATTTTTTATTTGCATAACATGTAAGAAAGCAACCTAGAAAAATGTAGCAATGTTTGGGGGGGGGGAGGAAGCAGCAGATGAAAAGTAATGGAGATAATTCTTCAGCCATTTCCGTTCTCCAACCACACACTTTTAAATGTTCCAGGACAAAGGAATGTGCAGATAGTTTGGTGAATTTGCTACATGGGAACATTTGATGCTAAATTAAAAGCTCTTTAGCATCTGCATCCTCTTGGGGAAAAAATGGTCAGTGTTGAAAACAAAAAACTCTCAAAAGACAAGATAGGCAAAACCAATCAGCTTTGGAATACCAATTGTAATGCATATTTAAAAAACATAACAGTCTTATGCAAAGTGGACTGTAGGATGCTGTCAGCCAACTCAAGCACCTATCATCATCAATCAAACAAAACTGCACCAATTTCATCTTTTCTTCTTTAAGGATTTTATTATGTCAAAAAAAAAGAGACAATAAAGAACCAATGAGAAAAAAACAAGGTTTTTAACAGTGTCTAGTTGCCCATAAAAACGAGGACTGAGGCACAGTAAAAGCCACCTCTGGAAACTCCCTACAGAAACCTCTTTTTTACCCTACTAAGCACATTTCATGGGTGCTTTTAGTGAACAACTCCCAATTCTGGTACATTTGTTCATTCTCTCTCTCCTTCCCACTGCATACTCCCAGGAAAACGCAAGGGGTTTAGAGAAAAGTGACTTAGAACCATTATAAAATTTGGCTTCTATGCAGGTCCTTTATCATACATGTTATTTCTGTTACCTTCCATGTATAGAGTTTCCATATTCTTCTACCATTTTCTTTTGTGTTTTGCCAAAAACATTGACTAAAGAGAGAAAGGTGGCACTCCTTAGGTTGCCTTTCGTGATAGTACTACATTTACTCTGAAAGCATCAATTGTGACTTCACAATAAAACCTTGCCTTGAAGCTTTCAATGCAAAAAATGGGCTCCAAATTAAAAAAAAAAAGGGGGGAGACATCTTAAAATGATGTGAGGCTACCATAAAACATGATGAAACCTTTAGCACTTTTCCCATTTTGTAGTTTACATCAGCACCAAGTTTCCTATGATGCTAGCCCATGTTTTAAACAATCTTGCTAATTCCCTCGTTTCAGAAAATAACCATTTTCTCTTTATTAACATCAAGCCACAATGTGTAAGCGTGAGTACACTTCCCTTCCTTTCCTGATTTATATAATCAATTCAGCCGTGAGCAACCATTGGTATATTCTTGGTGGAAGTATAGATGTCTGTGTCCTAGGAAGCACATTGTGAAATATAACACCACTGCTTAATTTGGATGCGTGTTTCCATATATGCCCTTCACAGTACATTTAATCAGCCAGCTCAGGGCAACATTGGCAACTAAGATCCTGTAGCCACTGGATAGACCAAGAGCTGAACTAAAGGTCTCAGATGCAGCAAGTGACCTCAGACCCATGAAAACACATTGTAGTGCCACCTCATTTTTGTTAATCATTGGTTTCATCTCAGATGAATGGTTCACAAGTCACATAAAGCTATGAAATACATATAACCATGACTTGGGCTCACCCTGTAGGTTAACTCACTGACAAATAATGCTCTATGGAACGTATACACCGAACTCCGGGCGATGAACATTTCTTGATAGCTTGCCATGATGACCCGACAAATACTGGGCAGCATTTTTAATTGACTTCGTTTAAAGACAACGGAGAAAAATCATGGGGATTCGTTCTTTCATGCTCGCCTTTTCCGCTCCAAGGCCAAACCAGAGGCTCCGAGTTACGGGCACCAGGTAAAAAGCGCCCCTTCTCCAAACGGACGTCCTTTGGGGCCAGTGAAATTAGTAACGGAGGCGCGAGACAAAAGCCTGTATAGTCAGCCCCGCTCACCAGGAGTGCGCTGGGCTAGGGAAGCCCGGCTGAGAAGGGCTGTTTGGCTGCTACACCGTTGCTTCGGTCGCTCATTTTCTCAGCCCGGAAGAGGCTCAGCTGGCCGCAGAAACTTCCCGGCTCCCCAAAAGGCGTCTTCACAGACGGCGCGACCACGCAAGGCGCGCGTCTCTCTCTTGCCTCCCCATTTATACCCTAAGGAACCTCGCCTGGCTGAAAAGAAAGGCGCGAATGGACGCCCGGAGACTTCCAATGGGCTCTTTATTCGCGCATTTGAATACTTCACACGGGGTCTCACTCGCCTCTTTCGTTTCGTTTTTCCCCCCCGTCGAGCCAGTCCTGAAGTGTGTTGAAGTGCCCTCACTCGTCCCGCCTAGATGTTCACGAAACTCTCAATTTGAAGTCTACTGCTCAGAAGGTCCTAAGGGGCTAGAGCCGACTTACTCCACATGTAACTTGTTCACCGTAACTTGGATTGCTATTAAATCGAGTTTTTTACACTTTTCCCACCCCACCCTCGATTTTCTCTCGATCTTACACACATTTCCTTCCCCAAAGATTGCGCCCTTTAGTTGCGGACGCGCAACCGGGCGCCTCTTTTCGCTTCTCTGTAACCCGGGTCGCCTTCAACGCGCGCGACCCGTCCCAGTCCCCTGCCCGCGAGGGGCGCGCATTTGGCAGCTCCGTGCTCAGAAGCGCGGCTCCCCGCCTCGCTGAGTGACTGAGCGCTTTTTAAAGAGGAGGGCCGCCACCAATTTCCAGAGGCTTTCCGCCCCGACACGAATTAGAAAGTAAAGCGGGGGAAATGGGCAGGCGGAACCGAGATTTTTTTCCGGGAAGTCGGAGGAGCGATCGGCTCGTTTAAACTGTACAGGAGACCCAAGCGAGGGGCGTTTGCACAGGTTGTGCACCCTGGGCGCTATTACCGCCGAGCTCAAGTAACCGCATCCATGCGCGAGCTCACACACGCGTACACATCCTCATCGCCCTTTAAGGCGATGGGGGAAACGGGCGGGGGAAAAAGCTGGTTGTCGCCCACCTGAATGGCCAAAAGCACTCGGAAGCAGCCGGCGGAGCGCAATGTTAATTAACCGTCTCGGAGCGATCTCGCCTGTTGCAATTTTTCAAGCCAAAAGCGCTTAGGAGGCGCATGCGCACCCAGGAAGGGAAAAAGATCGGATGGAGAAAGGGGTGAAGGAGGGCAAAGGAAAGCGAGGCAACGCCAGTCTGTGAATATGCGGGGCTTGAGAGACGATAAAGTAGTAACCAGGCGTTTTAAAATTAGTATCACTGCCCTAAAATAATAAGCCCGAACAAATGTCCCTGAGAGACTAAAGCAGCTTTGGACCCATCCCGTGTTTGGATGGGAGACCTCTGAGTGATCCAAAGGTAGGAGTTACTACTACCGAGTTACTACCGGTTCTATAGAACTGGTAGGAACCCACCTCTGGGTTCAACACAAGTAACACCTCAACGATAAATGACATTTTTGACTTTAGTGAAACGGGAGAGGGAGGGCATGTAAGCGAATGATTAATATATGGCTTAGATATAGATACCTAGCAGGTGAAGATTCGTCTCTAAACGGCTGGCAGACTGGAACAGAAGCTCCTCACGGTTTTCAATAGAGGCTTCTGCTTCAATATGACTTTTTAACCGGCAAGAGTAGTCCTCATTGCTCAACAGGGTGTCTAAACTGAGGGGGGAAAGCACCACTTTCATGCTGTCAATAAGGCGCATCCAGGATATATCACCAGAAAGCGAGAGAGACTTTACTGCTGTCCTTCCCGCGTGGCTGCCTTTTAAATTAGCCTCTCTTTTCCTCATATGCATAACCCAAAGGGTAGCAAGGCTTCGCGAGCAAGGTGGGAAATTCAGTGGCGGAGGAAAAAATCCACGGGAAGGTCGTTCCGGTTCCTCCTCCGCGGCTGCTTCGACCAGACGTCTCGGGGCGCAACGTCGTCTGTGCCGGAGCGTGACGGCTCCCACCTCTTTCCCTAAAGTTTCTTTCCTCTCCCCCCCCCCGCCTCAGAAAATAAGGGGAGGGAGGGGTCACGTGGCCCGACGGAAAGGGAGGGGGGGCTACGCGAGGGGGGGCGCCTCTCCCTCTCGCGCTCCTTTTTCTTGGCGCGGCGTCTTCCGTGGTACTTTCAGTCTCTTAACTCCGGCGACGCTGGAGGGAGCTCAAGCGGGAAAAGGAAAGAGCCCGGTCAGGTTGGCGATGCGGGCTCGGGCGTCGCTTGCTGCCCTCGGAGCTCCTCTCCGCAGCGGCGGCGGCTGCAGCAGCGCCACTCCGTCCGAGCCGAGGTGCGCAGTTCTCCGACCTTCGCCCGGCTCGGGCTGTTGCTGAAACCGCGCGTTTTCCTCTCCCGGAGCTTTGCCCGCCGACGCCATCGCCACCTTCACCTCCGACGGCTCCAAAAGGATGTGGCTCCTCGCCGTGACGACAACTTTCTGGGGATTGTTGCTGGCGCCAGGTAAGCGCGCGAGGGGACGGGCTGGTCCCTCTCCGCCACCTTTTCCCGCCTCTGTGGCGCTTCGCTTTCCTCGGGGAAGGCGCCCGGCGAGGTAGGGATAGCTGGCAAAGTTCGCGCTTTCCTCTCCGAGCTACCTCGAAGCGCCGACGACGACGACCGCGGCTCTACCTCAGCCGCTTGGCTGCAGCCTGACTCGCCTCCTGGGGCTTGAGCCATGGGCGGCAGCCGGGTGGACGCGCGCGCCTCGCATCCTAACAGTTGTTGCAACAAGCGCAATGGCCAAGGAGGCTTTTTTGGTGTCTGTGTGTGTTTCCCCCTCTGAAGCGGGAAACGTTGCTTAATTACAGTCCCGGCTGAGAAGGCGTGAGGGCAACGCTCGAGGTGTCCAGATGGCTGTTATTCCCCCCCCCACTCTTTCCGGAAAACAGCCCCCCGCTTTTTCCTCGTCTATGGACCCGCGTCGACAGACGGACGGCTCAACTTCAGGCAGCTTGCAAACGCGCCGCAGCCAAGCGCCGCCACCTTCCTGGCGCCTTTCTCGGCGATTCCCACTCGGGGTGGGTGGGAAGAAGAGGCGAGCGGGCTTTTTAGCGAGTTATCTTCATCCTGCAGCGGCTGAGAGCCCTCCCGTCTGGCCACCTCTCCTCCATCGGAATGGGAGATAGAACTCCCCCAATCCCTTTTCCCAAGTAGCCGGAGGGAGAGAGCGGTTCATAGTGCTTTGAATAATTTAGCTTAATAGCTTGGGGGTGGCTTTGGCGCTCTCTTTCTGGCCTCCTACACACACACACAAAGCCATTGAGTGGGGCAAACCCATTTGGGGAATGGGGATCCGAAGCGGCTCCCCACTTCAAGTCAAGGTTCAGTGCTGACCGCCTCCCGTTAGTCTCTTCTGTAAGAACGGTCCGCTACGGGTGAATCGGACAACTTGATTTATAGCGAGTCGCCCTTTTAGTCCGAGGCGATCTTTCCTTTCCTCTTCAGGAGCTGCCCCAATGCAGCCCTTGGCGCCTCTTATAAACGGGATTAATAGAGGGCGACCCTCTTCCGTTTGTTTCCCACCGTTCAACGCCGGTCCACCCCCTCCCCGCGCGACCACAGGTAACCGATTCATTGCTGGGGCAGCCCTCCGAAAAAAATAGTAACCGAATCTGTCTCCTTGCCCTCGCCTTAACTTCCAGAAGGACCTCGTTTACATGATAAAAGAGGTGAACTGAGGATGCTTTGCAGCTGTAATTGTGCATGGCAAAATAGTAATTAAATCATTTGCAATTAATTAGCAGTTAAGAACCCTTTCGCGCGGAAAAGCTCTGGAGCGCATAGATTTAAGAACAGTGCTCCCAGGTCCACTCTGCCCCCAGCGCCGTTCGTTCGTTTGCTTTTTAAAAGCATAGTGCTTTAAAAAAAAAACTGAAGGAGAGGAGAGAGGAGAATTGGTGAGCAAAACAAATCAATTTTGTTACATGTCCTTATTGTTCATTCTGCCCCCTGCCGGATGCAATTTAGGCTGATGCAGAGCCCGGTGGTTATGAAAACTTGGAAGCAGAATAAACTCTGGTGAAGAAATCACATTCTGTGTGCGGTCAGCATTTGCAAAAGACCAAGGCTTTAGCTGAAGAGAAGTGGGGCAAGACCCAAATGCAAGAACCAGTTAATATGTGGGAGTGGAGAGGGGGAATTGACACCGGTTTTTTTTAAAGGGAGGAAGAAAACTTGGCAAATCATACAATCTTTAAACATTTACCCATAAGTCAAATTGATTGCAATGTAGCATTAGAATTTGTTAAAACTTATGCTATCTATCTATGAAACTTTCTATTTTAGGATTTGCTTTGCAAATACAGTGTTATCAGTGTGAGGAATTTCAGCTAAATAATGACTGCTCGGCACCAGAGTTCATTGTGAATTGTACTGTGAATGTCCAAGACATGTGTCAGAAGGAAGTGATGGAAAAAAGTTCAGGTAAGATAAATTGTGCTAATTAATGTTTATAATGTTTGCATTTTCTTTTCCATAGAATTCATATTTAGAGAATATGAGTTATTTGGGGAATTCAAGCACATGTTCGTAAATGTAATTTGATCTAAATATATAGATTACACCTTTTACTTCCTCTAAAGTATATAACTGGATAATAATGCTGAAATTACTTCAGTAAAGCAATACAATTTTTATTTTATTTATTTATTAGTTTGTCAAACGTGTACAAAATAGTATGAACATTGACATGAACGAAGGTAAGGAATACAAATAAATGGGGACAGTAGGACAGGGACGCTAGGCACGCCGGTGCGCTTATGCATGCCCCTTTTACGGACCCTTTACGAAATTTTAGGCCCTTTGAAAATAGGAAAGGAATAACAAGTTCATTTAATCTCATCACAGTACAAATAATTACAAAGCCTTTGTTAGTAGGAAATATACTGAATTGGTAGCTCTTTTTATTTACTCCAGCAGTTCATGAGGCTTGATGTTTGATCTAGGCAGGAAATAGCTGTGGAAATTGAGGTGGTAATTAAAGTGAGACCTAAGAAATGTGGGTTATATTTTACCCAAAAAAGAGAGAAATTCACTTTAGAATTTTCTCCAAAATGTTTAGATCTTTTTCATGTAACAAATTTAAGGCAGAACGCAAACAACTTTACAGAAATAATGGATAAAACATTTGCATTTTATATACATCATTCAATTTTTGGATTAAAGTGTACATTTGGAACAAACAGGCTGGTTTATAGTAGTTCTTCTTTCCAAAGATAGGGAATATATATAAAAGTCAAAATGTAACTGCTTCTTCATTCATTTGAACTTCCAAAATGAGATCAGGCTTATTAAAGCAAGATAATTTCATACATGTAGAGTACATGTACATGTGCTATGTGATTGACCTTGGAGAGTAGTATCAGAATGGCAGCCTACAATTGCCAAGTAATTTGTTTATGCTTATTGCTCTAGCAGTGAATTCATATGCATAATAGTTTTGCAATAAACCTGCTAATGATATAAATAAATACAATTATAGTTGTTCCTGTTAAAAATACCACAATGATTAATCAATCACGTAATTAGGGCAAGATTTTCTTGAAATACAATACCATGATAACAATTACTAGACTTTATATTTCTTCATAATAGTTTGCTTAACTTGTAAAAATGAAAGGGAATTGAAATTCCTGTAGTTTCATCAAGGTACAGTACAACCCAGTAGTGTCAAAGTACAAAGTATAGGCCAGACAATTGCTTATCATCAGTATGTGCAGTTGAGATTTGACTTGTTCCAAAGAATGAAGTGGAGGTCAGGCCATGTTTATAACTCTCTAAAAATGAAGTATTGAGTTCAAGCACAAAGTTTCAGAACATTTTTAATTAATCCTTTTACTGTGTTTGTATTTCCACCTGTATTGAATTTTAACCAAGTCATATCATTTTGGTGTATTTTTAGAATTTGTTTCAAGTTTGAACCCGTATCTAAAAATACGCATTTTGTTCTGAAACCAATTAATTTAAAAAATATGAAATTTGTAATGGCCTAAAGGTATTAAAAGAGATCTTTGCAGCAACCCCCACCCCCGCATTTAAATGTTGAAATGCTACTTTTCATTATATTATTTGTAATATTGCTCTTTTGGACCACAACATTTTACCACAAGTTACAATTTTGAATTCTAACAGCCTTCCAGGAATCATATTAATAGTCTTTTAAGTTCAAAGTTATCAAGGCATAAATTGTGTCTCAGCAAAAGTCCGTTTATCTTAAATTGTGTGGCTTTAACCTTTTTTGGAAATCTATATTCTCCTATATTTTAAAAATAAGGTTTACAAATGAATTTTCAAGCTACCTAAGTTACCATGACAATATTAATTTCAAAGTTAGAACTATTTTAACTGGCCCTTCAAACTTTTAAATTGCAAATAGTGTGTCTTTCCAATTCTAGTTACATTATTTGTAATATTTTCCATAGAAAAGGAACATTGTTAATTACTTTTTTCCTTTGGGGTTTACCAAACTAATTGTAACACTAGTGCAGGGGTCTGCAACCTTTAACACTTAAAGAGTCACTTGGACCCGTTTTCCATAGAAAACAAAAAACAGAGAGCCACAAAATCTGGGTGGGCGTGGCCAACTCAATGCCACTCCCACCCAATCACATGATAACCCCCCCCAGCCATGCCTACCAAGGTTTTGCAGCTCCTATTTTTTTCTGTGGGAAATGGGTCTCTCTCTCCCCCTTC
>JANHFT010001478.1:239149-263393 GCA_032467955.1 Pseudoxenodon macrops
TGCTTACCGATTAAAAGTCATAGCAAATGCTATGTATATCAGACAAAGTGCTTTTATTTCTTAAACGTAACATTAAGCTAGCCTTCGTTAATAATATACAATAGGATGTATAAAAAGCCCATAGGATCCCAGTCAGTGGATTTATGGATCATGACCTTGGTTTTATGGGCTATTAAAAAGCCATTAAAACCTTCACTGAAGTGGTTCACACATCTCCCAGAATAATGTGTAATTAAAAGGACCTCTACAATCGTAAGATATGTTACATTTTCTAGATTTGTCATGTAAAAAACAACAACACCTGTCAAAGTATAAACATTTGGATTCATCTCCACTTTTGAAAGATAAAGCATTATTTGGAGGTTTCTTGCCTTGAATGAGGGTTATTAATTTGGATACTGTTTTGATTTTCCAGATGAGTTGTACAAAGAACATATTGGCAGCATTGCTGTAATTCAGCTTCTGTAAAAAAAAAGAGAGAAATGAAAATGATTTTTTGCAAATCTTTGGAATGTATAATATAAAGCATAAATTGTAATTGCACTTCATTTACTAAGTGCTGCATTACCTCACCATTTAGTTTTAACAATGGATTTTCCATAAATCTTCATATGGTTAAACATGATAAAGTGCTCAACATATCATGGAACATGACAGTGCTTATTAGCCCTTGAGAAGTTATTGATTGCTTACCTTGATTAATCTTTTATGGGTCTCTGTAGTATTAATTCCACAGGAGGGGGTGTGAGGCAGGCGAGATGGAGTAGCATTAAACTCCTTCATTCATACTTTCAGCTTTAGTTACATGAAATTCTCTGACTGATGTCATTAGGCTAATTATAATATATTCTCTCTCTCTCTCTCTCTCTCTCTCTCTCTCTCTCTCTCTCTCTCTCTCTCTCTCTCTCTCTCTCTCTCTCTCTCTCCAGTTATTAATGGTATCAGAATTACTGAAGTTTATCTGAAACTATCAGATTAAAAACTGGTTTGCTAAAACAAAAAAAGTGACTTTCTGTGATCAGAACTCATGGCTATTTTTTGTGTGTGTCATTTAGTGTTCTGCTTTATAACAATAGTATTTTTTCAATGCCATTTCTGCAAATGTATGAGTGATTAAAAATCTACCTGAATTATACTTTCTTATTTGGGATAGTTAACTGTCCGAATTATTTTCTATCGCTATTAATATCCTGGAATTCAAAATTTCAGATCACGTTACGAAGGGTCTATGGCATCTTTATTGTGCTTCTTTTTGAAGTTTAAATTATTCTCACACAATGCATTTTTATAATAGTTCGTGTTATATAAAATATTTTTAAAAGGAAACATCCTAAATTCCAGAAAACAGCTTTTGAGGCCATTTCTCATTTCTGAACACTTGATAATATTTTTGGTTGAAAACAGCCCAATGCATGACATCATCCTGCCTTCTCTGACAGATTCCTGATGCATAAAGATATATCAGGAGACTCTTTTCTGATTGCTTAATGCTGGGCCATGACAGACTATTAAGAAGTCTTGTTGGATCATCTGTTAGAGAAACTGACTAGTACATATTCCTGTTTGCCACAGTGACATCAAAATAATCTTTACCATGGTGTAAAAAGCTAGAAGAAATAGAAACCCTAGTTAGGTTGGCTCATTGGCACATCAGGCAATGAAACAGAAAAACCATCTGAGTTTTTTTGTGCATGAATCTATACGTTTTGGAACTTGTAAATTACATGCAAAAAAAAAAAAAGGAACACTTTTCTTAACTGTACAGCAGTCTTATACCGGTACTATAATCTTAACTCCAGTATTGTACTGTATAAAGATACAAATAATCGAAGCAGGAGGAACCAGACAGTTTCTATAATGATCTAGATCAGGGGTGTCAAACACGCAGCCCACGGGTTGGATGTGTCACATGCTGGCCAAGCCCACTCCCGTTGTGGCAAAGGGGAAAAAAGTTGCAATATGTCATGTGATGACAATGTCATGATGCGAGTTTGACATCCCTGATCTAGATGAATGATCTGATTTAGAGGTGGATTCCTACTGTTTTGGACCGGTTCTATAGAGTAGGTAGTAAACCGGTGGTGACGACATGGAACTGGTTCTGGTGGGGGGGATTTTTTTTGGGGGGGATTTTTTTGTGCGGGTTCCCCCCCCAGGGTTTTTTTCTTCTGCGCATGCACAGAAGTTGAGTTTCTGGCACTGTGCATTTACCAGCATCTTGTTTTCTGCCTTTTTTTGGTAATTGTTTTGCACTGCACATGCACGCGCATGCGAAGCACGCGTGCACCCGCAAGGCGTGGCCATGCGGCGTGGGAGGAAGTGAACTGGCGGCGAGGTATAGAATCAAAATCAGATGAACTATTAGTAACACGTTATAAAGCCTTAGTAAGACCACACCTGGAATATTGCAACCAATTTTGGTCACCACACTACAAAAAAGGTGTTCGGACTTTGGAAAAAGTTCAGAGAAGAGCAACTGAGATGATCAAAGGCCTGGAGACTAAAACATATGAAGAATGGTTACGGGATTTGGTTTTGACTTGCTAGAGAAAAGAAGAACTGGGGGTGGCATGATAGCAGTGTTCCAATATCTCAGGGACTGCCACAAAGAAGAGCGGTCAAATTATTCTCCAAAGCACCAGAGTGCAGGGCAAGAAATAATTGCAAGCTAATCAAGGAGAGAAACAACCTGGAACTAAGGAGAAACTTCCTAACAATGATAAAAATTTAACCAATGGAACAGCTGGCCATCAGAAAACATGGCCGCTCCATCACTTGATGTTTCTAAGAAGAGACTGGATAACCACTTGTCTGAAATAGTCTAGATATCAGGTTCTGGTACAATAAAGGCTCTGTTAAACCAAGTTGATTCAAACACAGGTCTTTAAGTGTTCTCCAGCACGAACTGACAAACACTGTTTCGTAGTGAAGATTATAGTCACAGCTGTTATCCCGGTGCACTTCCTGGTATTTAACCCCCCCGCGCTAACGCCCACGTGATGTGCAACCCACCAATCCCAGAAAGGAGTTCAAAGAGTAAGTCGCGCACAGTGATGACATCAGAGGATGAGACAAAGCCGCAGCAGAACGCCCATGTCCTGGATTGCCGTCTCTGCCTTCCCAGCGTTTGCAGCAGGTGAAGCAGGTAAAATAGTGAGTGGAGCCCTCATACCCCAGTCCGAATGGCAGCTCCGGGCTGACAGCTTGCCGGAGCTGACACCCTTATCCTTTCATTGGAAACAACTGCCTGATGTTCTTGTGGATTTGCTCTGACCCACTGACTAACAAACCTGAACTGACTCTCTGAATTTTGGACTGGATTTTGACTATTCTTCTGCATGCTCCTGTTGAAAGTGAAACCATTCAACCAACCTTTTATTCCTCCAGAGACTGTGATTTGATTTACATTCTTTTCCTTGTCTGCAATTATCTCTTCAATCTTGAGTAAATTGCTAATCTGCAGAGCAACTCTGAATATGTAATTAAAAACTGAAGCAGAATGCTACCCATAAGTGATTTGACATTGTTATTCTAGGAATTATTGTGATTTCCCAATCTATTCTACAACCTAATTGTTCTCTATCCAAGAATTACTCAGGTTCAATCTTGTTAGTTTTCAAACTTAGGTAGGATCAGCCAGGTGCTGACATTTACTGGCATTTACCTCATAATTCACAAGTTTTTTTTCTAAGAAATAAAGAATCCAATTTAGTACAATCTTTCCATTTTTAAAATCTACTTGAAGCAAAAAAATGTGGAAATTGTACACCTGAGCTTTTCAATGGTAAACTCCTAGCGGGGGCATCCTGACAATGTTACTTTATATTAACTCTGAAAAAAATATTGATGTTAGGTTAATATGTCAAATATTATGATTCCTTATTGTTCTTATTCTCTTGTTTTGTAACCACTGAATGAACAATTCTGTTTAATATTTCAATTAGTCTTAAAAGTTTCTGTTTTTATAGCTTTCTTAAGGCGCACCTGAGTATAAGACGCACCACAGTTTTTGGGGAAGAAAATGGGGGGGGAAATCTGCCTACCAGGTATTCATCTGGCTAGTGTCCTTAGTCTGCTCAGCTTCAGCACATTATTTTATCTCTTGATTAGGACTGGGAAAAACAGTTTCTAAAGCACAGCTGATAGAGAGAACCAATCAAAAAGCATGCAAAGGCCAGAAGATCATTAGCACCTGAAAAAAAAAAAGGTTCTTCGGAGGGAATAGCAATGAAAGTCTGCAAAGACTTAGGGCTGAAAAAAAAGCTTCTTCGGAGGGAGTAGCAATGAAAAAAACCTGCAAAGATCGCTTCACTCTTCACTCACCTCATTAGGTCTTTAAAAAAAAAGCTTTGAAAAAGCTACATTCGGAGTATAAGACGCACCTGAATTATCAGCCCCAATTAGGGGGAGAAAAGGTGCGTCTTATACTCAGAAAAATACGGTGATTTGAATTCCCTTTTCTGGTTACTTGTTCTTAGGTTTATTCTAGAATTTGGGAAAGTGATATCTAGCTCAACTATATGGAGTTAAATACAAGTAGTCCTCACTTAATAGCTGCCCATTTTAGCGATTACAACAGCACGGGAAAAATAACTTTATAAGTGGTTTACAACTATCACACCAGCCCTGTGATCATGTGATTTAAGATTCCGTCAGAATAAATGGAGTCAGCAGTAAAATCATAACTTACCTTCATGTGATATTTCACTTAAACACAGTGCAAGTGAAGTAATGAGTCCATCACACTCATGTGATGGCTCAAATGACTTACTTAGTGACAGAATTGCCAGTCCCAATTGTAATTAAGTAAGGATTACATATAATGTTTTAGGAGAACTCTGTTAGATCAATTACAGGTAGTCCTCAACATACAATTGTAATGAAATCTCATTACGGTTGTATGTCATAACTGTCGCATGTCAAAATGGATCAGTCACATGATAGACCTCAATTTAAGACCTTTGGGGCCCAGTCATTAACCCAGTGCCACGGTCATTAATTAACCATTGGTTTGCTATGGACACAATTTTGCAAATAACCAAAAGTAAATGCTGATTTTTGTCAAAACTGTCATAAACCTTGGTCACATGACCATTAGACGCTGCATGCAGTTGTAAATGTAGCTGTGTTTGTTCATTTTATTTATTTATTTTGTCAACCATATATAAGATTATAGAAATACATAAAATGTATAAACATGGTTATGAATACATGAGATGGTTACGAATACATGGGGATATTAGGACAGGGACGGTAGACATGTTGGTGCGCCTAAAAGCATTGCTAAATGCCTGAAGTTTGGTCATGTGACCCTGGAAAGGATTCGACCATTGGGGGAGGGAAAGGTTAAAGTGTAATCTCCCCTAAAATCTCTCAGAACAGATCTAGTAAGTTATATAAGGGATTGAACACTGTTGAATCTCACTCTCTTTTTTGGCCTTTAGCTTAATATGTATTATTACTAATTGCTTACCTTAAGAGCATTTTAAAAGAAAAGGAAATGGATTTTACATCCCCCTTCATAAGATAAAGAGGAATTCCATTGCATCTTGGAGTCTATTGTTTATACCCAATATGAACATTTGTGTGTCTCATTTATTCCATGCAGTGTTTGATATTTTAATCAGTGCCTTAATGTCATAGTCACCATTGTATGAACAAGATTACTTTTAATCGGCTTTAAGAGTTCTGCCTGGAAGGGAGTGGGGTATTTTTATCAAGTCAAAATGTTTCCTGTGAAAACAAAATATTTGACAAGTTATTCTTTTTGTACATAGGTTAGCATAAGTTATTAGAAACATTTAGCTGTTAAGTCAAATGTAACGTATTTATTTAATATTAATGGTTTAAGTGGCTTAAGTTAAACATTTCATATTTTGCACACCAGTATTCATATGCTTTGAATTTCATTAGAGAATATTACAGTATTAACTTTTTTCAAATCTCTTAAGATTGATTGATACGAGTATCCTTGGCGAGGATTATTACTTCAGGTATGGAGCAAATATAAAACGAAGCACCAAACATTAAAAAAGAAAAAAAATAGATATTACAGAATTGGTACTTGAATATACCTTGTAAAACATAAATTGTTATTATGTAAGGATTTGATCCTTTTGCCTATTTGATATACTTTTCAGGGACTGTGTAACGTGCAGAAGAAGAAGATAGTGAGCAAAATTAAGTGCAGAAACTAAGAGGAAAAGCAATAAGAAATCTTAACTAAATCTAATTGTCCCAAGGTGGATCTATAAATATTGACCTTTGCTTCCCACTATGGCTTAGGTCAATTAAACCTTTCACATAACACTTAATAAGATATAGCAAGAATAAACAAGGTCATCAGCCACGTGCAACATTCTTTTCTAAGAATAGGTCTACGAAAAGGAGTCGGATTTTGAAATTTGTGGGACAGTTTGCCACAAGGGCAACCAAAACGTTATTGTTCCCCAAGCATGCTGATTTTCTTCTCTGCGCACTCTAACATGTAGTGCACTGACCCAGTCAAGGTATTCTGTGTAAACAAGTGAATCAAAATACCCAGATTGATAAGATGATCAAAGCAGGATTCTTCATTGTGGAGATACTGAACAATTTCTTCACATAAAGAACTCTGTAAACCAAATGAGAGCACCATCTTAAACCAGCATTAGAAGTTTAATGGAACAAAAGCACCATCTTAGGAGAACAGTTACTTATGATTAAAAACAATGACAGTCAAAACTCATCAACTTGCAGGAAGGTTGCTATGTGAGGACAACACTGTGGTTCTTGTATTCTTTTCATATGCCTGAACTAATCTAATCACCCTGCAGATTTTGCAGTTGAGAGAACCAGGGAGATGACACACTTGAAAATAGAATATAGATTAAAAGAGAAAGGGAAACAGTATGTGGTGGAAATAATAGGCAATGTATGCATCAGATAGACACCTTTATCAAACAAAGTGCTTTAAAATAAATGGGCTTTCAGAGTTCTATGAGAACAGGAAAAGTTATGGAAGTTGGAAAAGGAAGATAAATGGGCCCGTTTATAAGGCTGTTATCAGAAATGAGCTGAGAAGCCAAGCCTTTATCAGTTACACAGAAGGGTATTCAATCTTGTATTTATAAACAAACAATAACATTGAAGAGAAAAGACATAAATCATGTGTGTTGCTATGAAAAGAATAATTAGTAATTAGTAATCTATCTATTGATATACATTGATGAATATAAAAAATAGTTAGACTTAGCCATGACCAGACAACAAATAATGAGAATATGAACCTGCTGTATAGCAAGGACTTTTGACTTTTCTGTGTTAAGATTCTAGGAGTAGATTCACGTAGATATTTGCCCCAAAATGCAAGAACAATGCTTATGGTACAGTTATATTTTCCATACATGGAAAACGTATAAACTTTTATTTTATTTTTATTTGTTTTGGTGGTATTTATATTTATTTTGGCAAAAATAATATTTGAGAATGACCGTGCCATTGGAGCTTTTAGTTGAGGAAAAGGTTGTTTAACAACATCTAAAGGAATCAGCTTTATATATTTGATGAAACATGTTACTTCTTAGCCACCAGGCATATTGACAAATATATATATATATATATATATTTGTCCAAGAGTCCTGAAATATCTACTCTGTTGTGGACTATACCAAAAGTAATAGAATTTATTACATGCCCTAAGAAATTTATTGACAACAAAGAATGGAATGTAGGAGAATGTTGTCAGCTGTACTTGCATATGGTGAAATACTGTGTGGTTTGTTGGGCTTTGTTAAAGAGTAAGGAAAGTTCCACATTTTACAAGTGGAATAAGATTTGAGTGGTAGTTGTGGGATTTAATTAAATCTGTATACCTATTTACTTTTATCACCATTTTATAACAAAACTGACATTAAAAGATTTTGTAACAAAACTGTTCTGACTCAGCTCCCTAAACACGACAAACCCACTGAAGTTAACTCAAAGATTACTTTATTAGGAGCTCCAGCAGTCCCGGCAAAATGTTTCTCATCTCAGGGTAACAAATCTGGCCAGCCAGGAGATAAATAGATGGCTGCCACATCTATTCATCTTTGCCCCCTGCATTTTATCCGAGCTAGGGTAGGCTTTGGTAGCAGCGGTGGGTCTTTCTTCTTAAGGATTGGCCCATGGATTTCCACTGCCCTCCTCTCCTCTGCCTTCTGTGCATCCGCATGTGAGACACTGGACCTAGTTGTTCCTTCCCTTCCTCATCAGCCACCTCCAGACCTGGGAGTTGTTGACTCTCCATCTGAGGGCTAACGAAGAGCCCAGGCTCAGCCTCTGTCTCTCTCTTTACCAGCTCCATTCCTCCTTCCCCCTTCGGAGCTCTCAGGTTGCCTTGATGCTGATCCTGATTCCCACTCCTCCTCTGATTTGGCTGCTGGAGGGACCAACAGCTGACAGGCCACAACAAAAACTGACTTTCATCAGTGAATGTCCCTCTCTGAGAGAAGATTGGTGGTTCAAAATTGTGAAGTATAAATCAATAAAAAATAAATAGGTAAAAGAAAGGGGAAATAATAAGTATTATATGTATTCAGGTTACCAAAAATAGGATATCCAAATTCCAATTGGATAATTTGCAGGTAAAAAATTGTATTAATAAACATAAGGTTGTAATATAGGGCAAAATTCACTTAACAATTGTCTTGCTTAGCAATGGAAATTTTGGGTCCAATTGTGGTCATAAGTCAAGGAATAAATGTAATAGTTTTGAAGACTGTTGATATCTCATGCTAGATTGTAAATTCAGAATAGTAATTGATGATGCAGGTAACTGGATTGCTGGTGGCCATCATCTAAGGCTTCTTCTGGTAAATTATAGCTCAATTCAGAATAATTATGAATAATTTGTTTGTGGATGAATGGATGGACCAAGATAATTTCAGAAATGGGTGGAAAACGGAAGTAATGCCATTCTCACAAAAAATTGCTTTTTGGAATTTTGGTCCTGCATTAGCTGCCTACAAGAAGGATATGAGTACAATAATACTCGGGAGCAAACTGCAGTTGAACACTTGGTAATGGTCTGTGAATGTCTTTAAATGAGTTTAGGCTACAGCAACAAGTCTGCTTGTGTATTCCCACCTACTGTAGCTTTATGGAAAGGTCTCCTGGACTGCATTATCAGTGTGGTTTTGCAGTTTTCCTAGCTTTCAGTGTTGAGGGCCTGGGAGTTCATGAATTCAGTGATAAGCATGATTTTGTCTCAGGTAATCTCTGGTCCCTCCCACCCAAGAGATCATACATTAGACTTGAACGTCACCTTCACAGGTTAATGCCGGTCTGAAAATGTGATCTGAATATGGAAGTTATTGTGATATGTCCCTTCAAATTTGCTTATGATTAGTCTGGACTTGTGCAGGGTGAGTGGACTATCCCTGTGGTCTAGCTCATTGATTCTGGCAAGCACCTTATAGATACTATTGGATTTCAAAAGCACTTGGGCGTTTTTCCATAAATGGGAGACAGTTTCATCAAATGCCCATTGCACCTTTGGAAGAGTTACACTAAGCAATTGGCAAGACAGTTTCCAAATGACTTCAGTCTGGGAATCAAGCACTACTTTGTATGGGATTCACTTTAGCTTGTGGTTTTTGAGAAAGTGGATGAAGCTCTAGGTAGCAAGATCATAACTGTATTGAGACTTGGATTGCTGTTACGTTTCAGCCTGTGGGAAACCAGTCGGTGTGACTGGTTGGATCAGAGAAACTGGATCCAGTTTGGGGGTGGAGTGATTCCTGATGTTTGAAAAAAGATAGTGGTATGATCCTTCTTGTACTGGTCTTCTGCAGATACAGCCATGCTGGATAACTATTGTCCAGTGTCCAATTTTCCATATGGTGAGATGAGACAGTGGTTAGGGTTCAAACTGTCAATAACCTGTAGGAAATGAATTATCGGACATGGGACAGACACTGCATTGGTCACGCTGATGGATGGTACAGCCAGCTTGCAACTTGGGTATAATTCTAGATTCATGGCTACTGCGAGGCAGGTGGAGGCTATGGCTAGAGAGGTCCTTTACCCAGCCACAGCTGGTGGGCCAGTTGTAGAAAGAGACTCTGGCTACAATGTCTCACATACTTGTCCTCTTCTCTATGATTACTCCAGCAAGTTTACACGAGCTGGAAATCAGGACTACTCAGTTGTTGGTGTATGATGCAGTAGCCTGCCTGTTGCCAAGGGAGAGCTATTGGTGCTGGAGGCTCAGCACTGGCTACTGTAGCATTCGGGGTTCAATTCATAGTAGTTTTGACTATTGAAAACTGGTAGGATTTTCTGCCCAGTTACTGCAGGGACATTTGCTTTAAATGAAACTTGTTTATCTGGTTTGCACATTCCTGTAGCCGCAGAAACTTTAGAACTATTTAAACTTATTCCAGTGAATAAAGTAACTCTAAATACGAGCAAGTTGTTGTAATATCTAAATCTGCAGATTTAGATAAACAATACTAGTAATCATGAATAAAATACTAAATATGTTTGGTATATAATACTCTATTTATATTCCAGCCACTTTGAAAGCGAAAATGCTTTCAGATTACCTGATAAAACAAGGCAATGGTTTCAAAATCAAATTGCATAAAAGAAATAAAGTAAATATCCTTGTTGAGTTTTTCATGTCACATTCTAATAAGTAATGATATAATTCATCTTATTATAACCCAAACTAACAAATAAGACTATCAGATTTTAATCCAATCCACAATATAGGAAGGTAATCGGTATTAAAACAAAATGTGCTCCAAAAATATAAACTGTATTTTCAATGGGTTTTTTCCCCATCTGCAACCAAATACATTTGCAGATATTCAGATATACTTCATGTTCAATACTGTATATACACAGATTATCCAATGTTTATGTTCTTTTATAAACCAGATTGCATGAGATGTACTGTCAAAGGTAATACAGTTTGAAGTCTTCCAGCAAAGTCACTGTCAATATTTTAGAAAGAAATTGGGTAACAAAAAGATATTGCAAAGAAATTAAGTGATCTTTTGCGCACTCTGCAGGATCTTTATCCACCTTCAAAATGACAAATATAAAACCATTGATTGGGGAAAGAGAAAAACTTTGTAGAGAAAGGCGTATTAATTAATCTAGGAGCCAATAATCTACAAGGTTTTTCCCTCAGATTATTTTCCTTCATGTTAAAGGGGGGAGGGGAATCAAAATTTATATTAAAGTAGAATTCAGATTCAAAAGATGTTCAATATTGATTACATGCACATGGTTAATCTCCAAGTGGCAGCATCAAAACTTTATAATTCCCGTGGAATTTGATTTACAAAATTGTTCAAAAATTCCTTTATCTTAACTTTCCAAAGTTTTATTTAAGACTGTGCAATGATATAGATCTGAAGCAAAAAAGGCAATGTTAGTACCTAACTAATGGAACTGCGACATTCATGTGGTAGTTTTGTAACCCAGAGAGGAGGAAAAATTGGTACGTACAAATCAATCATGACTTTGATTACTGCTTGGAGAAATTCCTGCAATTTTGGCAAGATTTTGGATGTGGTCTGTCTGTTTCCTAAGGTGCAGAGGCAATAACTAGCCTAAGGTCACTCAATTAGTTTTGTGTCTAAGGCAGGACTTAGAATTCACAACTTCCAGTTTCTAGCCGAATGCCTTAACCACTACACCGCATCCTACTTCATTCTAGAAAATGCAAGATCGAATTGTGAAACACTAACAGTGTGAAAAGTCCACCATTTTCCCTGGTGAATTCCATGAAAATGCACAAGTTTATGGACATGCTCTAAACCAAATGTTCTACTTCTGACCCAAACAGTTCCATGTCCTTACTTTTGTTTCTTTCCATATAACACAAGCAAGAGCCTTATGCAATTCCTCAGTTTGCAGGATGTCTATTTAAATAAAACATTTCCTCAAAATCTTCTTTGTCTGACCAACCACCAAACCAAAAAGAAGAGCAACAGCAAAAGAACAACTAAGTGGTCTTTAGTGGAACAATAGTAATTAATAAGGCTACCCTATACATAGAACAGTTTATCAACATCTTTTGAATCCATTTGTGCTACAAGTTTGGAAAATTTATTAATCAAAATTACTATTGGAGATTACCACTCAGTATATTTGCCATACCCATCTCCTAGAAAATTCCTTTCCAGTCGGAAAATGTGCCTTTTTTGTTTAAACAAAAAAAAGTAGCTTCAGGTGTTCAATCACTAAGTTTATTTAAAATTCTTCTCTTCTTGGAAGGACATCTAAGATCTTTAATAATAGGGAATCACCAAAGGTGACACAAATATAAATGTTCATAGAAAAGCCAACATTTCTAGGGGTATTTGACTTGTAGCTTACAAAAAATATATGAAATATAAATGCATTTTTAAAACAACAAATAGATTTTTTAAAAATACTTCAAAAACAGCAGAGGTGGGTTCCTTCCGGTTCTACCAAGTAGGTAGTAATCTTAGGGGGTAGTTCGGAGAGCCGGTGGTAAAAGTAGCCTGGATGACACCTCCAGTGCTCGCTGCTACCCGCTGGCCACTCGCTGGTTCACAGATTGCCCCGCCTCTGAGAGTCCTATATAGACTGTGGCCACCACGTGGTCTGGCTGCCGCCACCGCCGCTGCTGTTGCAAAGAAGCGGCAGCTCTGGGTGCGCTGTGCCTGCTTCGTGCCACTTCTTTGCAACAGTGGCGGAGCTGCCACTTCTTTGCAACAGCCGAGGACGAAAGAGGCAACAGGTTGGAATAAGCAACTTTGGCTGCCGCCACCTCTTCCGTCTTCGGCTGTTGCAAAGAAGCGACAGCTCTGGGTGTGCCGTGCCTGCTTCGTTCTCAAGTCCCTCTCCTTCCCTCACTTGGCTGCTACTGCCGGGGTGCTGTCAGGACAAGCAGTGTGTGTGTGTGTCTGTGTGTAGGGAGGCATGGACCATTTGGCGCTAGAAGCCACAGCGGTGGCAGCAAAAGCGAGGCTTCTTTGAAATTTTTGCCATAGCTAGTTGGGGGGCGGGGGCCTGAGGCGAGGAGCGGCTCGCCTGGGCAGCGGCTACAACCACTATGTGAGAATTGACCCGTCTTGCCTTTGACGGGCCTTCCCCGCTGTTGCAGCTGTAGCAGCCCGCTCCTGCTGCCACTGAGGTAGAAGGCAAGGCTTCTTTGCTAGCCTGGTAGCCAGCAAAATGTACATTTTTGGCGATTCTGTGGCCGTGGCTAAGTGGGAGGGGGCATATGACTGAGTGGCCGTGTGCGTGAGTGACGTCAAGTTGACCACTCGGTCACATGCACCCCCCACCTAGCCACGCCAACAGAGCCGGCAGCAAAAAAAATTAGAACCCACCCCTGAAAAAATTAGAACCCACCTCTGAAAAACAGCATTAGAGAAACTCGGGAAAGGACTTTTTTAAAAGGGGGAGGGGATACAGCATAAAAGTGCAAGAAGAAGAAAGAAACTGAAAGTACATTGATTCCCAGAAGGAACCTGCTTAGTACAAACTTCACCCCTTCCAAATGACCCATTTCAGAAGGAGGTCGATCCTGAATTTCACTTTCTGAAAATACAGGAGTGTTTTTCCTTCTTGCACAGAAGATTCAATCCAGCCTTTTCATTTGGGGGTGGATGGGAAGGAGAAACATTATTTTTGTCTGCATATCACCTCATAAAAATCTTTTTAAATAATGTAAAGAGAGGGATTGGTAAAGGCACCCCTCCCAACTCAGATTATTATAGATCTGAGCAATTATTTTACCAGTGCAGGTGCAGCAAAGTCATGTTTACTATCACTCTGATCAGAGGCTTTTCTTTTTTTGAGTAGTTTTAACAGTTCCTCGCTTGTGCAAGCTGTATCCAGCCTCCAGGGAAGTCTGGCCCTGTATAAATTACAGCAATCCGAAAAGGTGATATTTATAGCCAGGAATTAGAAGCTTCCATCAATTTCATCCAGGAATTTTTAGCAGCAGAGTAAGATGATGCAAATACAGTCACAGGTTCTCCCCCACAGTTATAAAAATGTTGTTACCAATTAGGGAAGAAAAAAATTCCTGAAAATAGTATAATTGTTCATGTTATTATTATTTCTTTAAAAAATAATTGTATTAATTTTTTTAAATTACAATTTACTTTTTAATAATAACATATCTACACAAATTGAATAAGCTGAATGTCAATATCGCATAAAAGATAATATAATATAATAATATATTAATATATAATAATATAATACAATAATATATTTTAGCATATCATTAAAATAAATGTATACATTTATTATATAACGCAAGCTGTATAAAGATTAAAAAATAAGACAAGGGGAATAATCCTTGATTTACAATCATTCGTTTAGTGAAAAAGGTGATAAAATGGTATAAAACTCGCTTAACAAAGTGTCTTGCTTTAAGACTAGGGAAAAAGATACCCCACTCAGAAAACAACTGTTATCACAAATTACATAACACATGCATTATATATATACCATGTTTCCCCGAAAATTATACAGGGTCTTATTTTCTTTTGACTCTCGAAATATGGCCTTGGCCTTGTTTTCAGGGAGATCTTATTATTTTTGAGGTACAGGAGGTGGCAAGCGTGTACATCTTTTTCTGTTTTATTTTGCTTAATTTTGATGCCATTTTATTACTTTTATTTGTTTTATAACTTAGGCTGTAGACATTCTTCCCGTTCATGTACCTCAGGCATAAGGCCTCCAAGGCCGCATTCTGGAGGTTCAGCCTTGTAAAAGCAAACTTCCTTCGTAGGGTAATTGTGGGCATTGTTTATCCCTTAGGAAAGGTCACACAGTATATTCTTTTAAGTCTTGCCAAGTGGTAGGAAAACAGATTTTGTGGAATCTACTCTCCAACCTATAAGCTACTCGGGGGGGGGGACTCTTAGAGCAGCTAATTCTGAGGCTATTATTTGTCTTTATCTTTATCCAAAATATTCACTTTGTCTCAAAAGTTATCAGGTACCTCATACGTTGTATTTCAAAAATATTTTATATTTCCTTCTGCCAATAATTTTCCCTTTGCTGTCCAGAGTCATGATTGCAAGATGGGTGGCTGTATAAATTGATATAATAAATCAACCCAGAGACATCTGCAAGTTTACCTTCAGCATCAAGAAAATAATTCAACATATGTATAAAACCTTCTAAAGGACTCACTCCTTCCAATCGGAGCGAGAAGCTAAATCTTTTCACATGGCCCTATAATTGCAGATTTTTCACCCTGCTGCTTTGATTATACTGATGTATCAATGCCAGATTTGCCAGTTTAGAAAATCCATACCCCTTCAGACCAAAATACATTTTTAAAGGGAAAAACATGATAGATCTCAGCTGAGTTCTCATTCTGCATTCTATTTATATCACAGGGGTGTCAAATTGGCAGCCTGCAGGACGGATACGTCATGTGCCACGCCCACCCCAGCTCCACAAAGGCAAAAAAACATGTCACGTGATGCATTCGAGTTTGACACCTGTGCTATATCAGATATAGGAGTGGCTCCCATTATCTTGAGGTTTCAGAAGTCAAAACCAATCATGTTGCCCTCAGAAAACACCCTTTCTGCTGTCTTGTGCTCTTGTATTGCTTTAGTATCCATTGGTCTCTTCTAGGATGGGCATTTGATTTTGACCGTTATCCTCCTGCTTTCCATATTCCTGATAAACCCATAGATTTCCTAAAGCATTATAATGCTAACCACCACTGCTTCCTCAGGCCCTCATTCACATATTCTCTTCGCCTTTCATTCAAGCACTGTAGCCAATTGCAGTCATTGTTCCTGACACGAGAATCCTCTCATTACTGGGAGGCTCACTTTTTTGCACTCTCCACATCTTTCACTTTCCTCTTTGGAACAACCATCGCACACCAGCTCTAATCTTCCATGGCTTGTTATCAAAAAGATTACCTTCTTTTCTTGTCAAAAGTTGTAGTTCTTTTTCAAACCCAAAACTTTTCACTTATCCTTAATGATAAGGTTTCCCATTATGCCAAATTCAGTCAGATGTGTCCAAAAGTAAAACTTTGTTGTCTCTTCCATCCGTTTAGCTACTCTGTCACCTGATACTCAGATCAGAAACTAGATAATGCTTTTCTTCAGAAAGGGTTTTTATTCCACAAAAGTCTCCTTCTCAGCTAAGTAGGCAGCTTTAGTAGACTATTCAAGAAAACCCTCTTCAATACCTTGAATATCCTTCTAATCACCAGTGGATGGTATTTTAATTTTTGTAATCATTTTATAACATGTTTTTGAAGGGCTACTATGTTCTAGAATACCTGTGTGAAACCTTTGTCTTTCTCATCCTACACTGTTTTGCCTGTAGGCTGCCAGGTGCAATAAATTCCTTCGTAGGTTCATTTGCAGGTAGTCCTTGACTTACAAGTTTATTTAGTGACCATTCAAAATTACAACAGCACTGAAAAAAAGTGACTTATGACCTGTTTTCACACTTACCACAATTGCAGGATCCCCATGGTCATGTGATCAAAATTCAAATGCTTGGCAACTCATAATTATGAAGGTCGGAGTGTCCTGGGGTCATGTGATCCTCTTACAAACTTTTGACGAGCAAAATCAATGGGAAAGCCAGATTCACTTAAGAACTCTGTTACTAACTTAACAACTGCAGTGATTCACTTAACAACTGTGACAAGAAAGGTCGTAAAATGGGTCAAAATGCACTTAACTAATGTTTCACATAGCAACAAGAATTTTGGGCTCAATTGTGGTTGTAAATTAAGGACCACCTGTATTGCAACACCCTTACTTATTGTTACTGCCTACCCTACACGTTCAAATATGTTTGGCATGCTGCGTCCCATATATAAAATGTCATCTTGTGGATCATTTTTTTTCTATCAATACCTGCCTTGTAAATACAGCATAAAACCTGAGGCATTAATGTTTCTGGCCCAGCTGTCATTTTGGAAGACCATCAAAACCTGTCTCTTCTGGCAGGCCTTTTGCTGGGGGTGTTTTGGAATGGAGTATTATGCAGATGAAAGATTTGTCTGTATATTTTGATACTGTTTCATCATGTTATTGTTTTGCTGATGTTTTTAAGCCACTTTGCCACTTTGAATCACTTTGTGATTGTCAGAAGAAATGTGTTTATTTCTTATTTAGAAACCAAATAAATAAATGAGAAATAAATACATATCTTCTGATGCATATACCTTCTTAGCTCAGCAGGCAGGGGAATAAAGTTTTTGCTTAACATCGAAATCTGATTTTTTTTTAAAAATTGTTAACAGACATCCTTCACTCAGATATCACTGCCATTTCTCTGAAGGCCTATCTCTGCATTCCGTTTAGGAATGAAAATGCCTTCCATTTCCCAACCCTTGCACACTGAGTGTGAAACTACACCTTTCCTTCAGTGTTCAAAGAAAACCTTCTTTCTCTTTGCAGCAGACTACAGCCCTTCTCAATGGACTCGGCTGAGTCGTTCTCCTCAATATTTTTTTCCAATTAAGACACCTGCAGTTGCCAGTCTTTGTTACAACATCACCTAAGCAAACATGCCCTCTCCAAATCTAGATAAGATTTTCATTTCTATCCAGAGTTGTTGCCTTGGGTATTTGTTCTCTGAAAAATGTAGGAAGAGTCTTTTCTTTAGTTAGTTACAAAAATGGTTTGCTTATCTGTAACTTGAGTGAACTGCCCTCCTGTCCCCACAAGGAGCTGGCTGATCTCAGTATTTCTCTGAATTAGTTGTATCAGTCTCGGTAATTGAAAGGATTCAGTGGGAACCACATCCAGGCAAATGGACTATGTATGAGGGGTGGGATTCCCATCAAAAAATTCCTTAAGGTCTAGAATATTTTCAGTAGGACTTGAATAAGAATACATCCCATATGTATGAATTCATAGATGACCATTCAAAGAACTTCAGCTATAGGCAAAGAACCATTTTTATGTGCAAAAGTTTGTGGTCTATATGTTTTCTACCAGAACAGGGTCAACTGAATCAAATTAACAATTGGACTGGCCCATTCAAGAGTGCAGCTGGAGAATGAAATATATTAGAGATTAACGGATTTAGATTGCAAATTCCTAATATTGCAAATACTGTATTTGCATGTAAGTGGTATTTGTTGGTATTCCTAGTACATTTTTTAATCAAACGTACTGTCAGGTAAAACTATTTTGTTTTTCTAGCTCTGAAATGGTACTTATTTGTTAATCAGCAGTGAATTGTGGATTGAATAGGAGATAATGAAATTATTATATATTACCAAAGGTATATCGGTGACAAATGAGTGTCAACACAAGTTAATGTTTTCTACATTTTTGCTGGAACATATATTTTTGAAAATATTTAATTCCCTGAATATAACAAATGCATTTTTTATGTTTCATCCATGTTTAATTTTTCCCCCAATAAAGAGAGCAAGATCAGCGCAAGTTTTACTTAAAAGGAAAGAATTGTTTTAAATTAACTATGAAGGTTACTTCCATAAATCCCCAAAGCAAATTGTCTGAGAAACTGAAGCATACAGTGTTAGTGTTTGATAGCCGTATTATTTATGTATCCAGCCCAAAGCTGAATTTCTATCAGATCATATGAAAGAAGAGATTTTGAGGTCATATGACAGCTTGGTGCAGAATATAAGCAGTTCACTTTGTGTATGTTTCTATAAGTGCATGTATTAAAGGAGAGTTCATTTTATAACCATCAGAACTTTTGAAGCAAACCTTTCACATATACATTTAATAACAATGTACCCAGCTTTATATGGCAATAGCCTAGTTACAAAAAAGATATTTTTCTAATCTTTTCTTCCATGTAATGTAGAACATTCTGCTACGTTCCCCTATGAGCTTTTAATAGCTTAGGATTTTATTTTTTACAGAAATACTGAAGAATTTCTAAAATGTATAACAAACCAGGGATTCTCTTGAAAATCAAACAATTCTCTGACTTTGATTGTGTCAAATTTAAATATTAAACCTTTAAATATTTTAAATATCTTGTGACATTTAACAATGTGTGACACAACATATTTTCCTCTTTCCCATTTTCACGCCTTATAGGGGTTGGAGGGGAAGGCATATTTTAAGAGTAATGCCTTTTTATTTAAGCTTTATTTTTTTCCTGTTAAAACATAATAAGTGCTAATGAGCTGAATGTCCTGGCATGCACTGGCATTCATAGTCACCATGTGAATGCTTGACAGCCCTTCAATTATAGGAATTGCTAATAGACAGTGCAGAGCGTATTTGTTCATATTAGACTAAATCAGTTCTTGTTCTGTGTCGCAGGGATCCTGTATCGCAAGTCCTGTGCCTCCTCTGCAGCTTGCCTCATGACCTCTGCCGGATACCAGACTTTCTGTACTCCAGGGAAGATAAACTCTGTTTGTATAAGCTGTTGCAACACTCCACTTTGTAATGGGCCCAGGCCAAAGAAGCGAGGAAACGCTGGCACCGTGCCTAGGGCAGGAGTATTAACAACCATGCTGCTGTCTAGCTTGCCGTTTCTATCACCCGCACATTGCTAAACTCTAAGGGAAGATTTCCTTTGTTACCATCATTCTTTCCTGTGTGGCTTCTCTCAAAGGCACAGCTGGTTTCCATTGTGATGATGTTTGCTTTCCCAAAAGAAGAGGTTTATCTGAAAGAAGTCTCAACAACTTCATTACTTGCAAAATAGATTTAGTTGTCTGATTTTTCCAGTATGCACTTTAAAACAAAACGAAACAAAGAAAAAAAATCAACAGTCATCCATACAAAAGCACTATCATTCATGTTATTGGAAATTCGTCTATTGTACTTGAACTTGGAGGGTACAAGTTGTTGGCTGTAAAGTCTTTCTTTTGTTTTCCGTTATTGCTTCTTCTTTCAGCCTATTGTGTATCCTGTAACGTTTCTTTATGAGTATTTACTACTCATGTTCGCAGACGCCATTCTGGTTAACGGGACTTGGATCTATGCTAGTCTCCAGAGGCATTGTTCTCACATTGAGCTCCAGTGACTCTGGACTCTGTTTTGGTAACCTGGAGTCAATCTCAGCCTCATCCTGAAGAATATTTGAGGAAACTTTCTGTGCTGCTTTGGTGGAAGACTTTCGCCTGGATGACATGAAGATCAATGGGCGTTTGGAATGGTTGACATTGGCTACAGAGTTTAAACCAGTTGCCAAGTACTTCTGTTTGTTGGCGTGTTCTATGGACAGGCGACATCGGAGGACTTGAAGAAAGACCTTCCGGAAGTGTTGGGAGGAAATGTTATACAGGAGTGGATTCACCACAGAGCTAAGGTAAAAGAAGATATCCGCTATGGGGAGGAGAATGATATATGCCCTGAAATAAGAGACTGTCCAGTCTTGCTTGGGCCTGGCAGCCATCATGATCCTTCGAACTTGATTCGGTAGCCAGCATATCGCCAATGTTGCAACAATCAAACCTGCAAGGAAGGAGAAGAGAGAGAAAAAGAACTTGTGAAACCAAATCATAAAAATTTAGTATCAGTGCTCCACTTACCGGCTAGGAAATGATAACCAATTTTTCAGTGTTTTCCTTGACAGCATCTTCCACCAGTAGCAAAACATGTTCTGAGAGAGACAGGAGGGGAAAAGGCAAGCCACGGGTTTCAAGGTCATTGGAGTCTCTATTCCAATAAGTATTGTATAACATGTAAGGTAGCATTTCTTTTGATCCTTGACATCGGTTAAGTTCAAATGCTTTATTTCATTTGTACTGCATTCTTGAAATATTTTGTTATTGATGCTCTGTCACCTATTCCTCCTCCTCCTTTTCATGACTAAATAATACAGCCATATTAGAACAGGCAATATCCAAAAGCAGATCAAATCACACTTATATTTTAAAAAATGTGCATACAATTTGGCATTATTTTTGGTAACTTTTCTCCTACAGAAAATATTTTTATGTACAGTGTGAGAGGCTCTTTTTATGACAGAGTATATAAGGAATTCAGGAAAGGAGCTGCAGTTGAATTAAAATAAAATGGCACAGAGAACAAGCATTAAATGTTCCTGGAAATGGAGCTTCTAGAGAACACAAAGTTTGTTCCGAGTTTTGCTGTCCAGGTATTTTGCATTCACCTATAAATGTGAGTATTTATTTCATTGAGGTTAGGTTAATTTTCTTGAAGAAATATATTAAAATATTTATCATTGACTTTCTTACTGCTGGCAAGATAAGAATGCCAGGCTCCCAGGGCTGACAAAAATCCGATTGCATAGTTTTAAAATATTCAACATGCTTCACACACATTGTTTTATTTATCTGTTAAAACAAACTAATGTGATAAAGCAGCATTCTTATCCATCCTGAACAATGGTTTGCTTAACTTCCATTTTCTTAATCAACTTTTTAGTTCCAGGATTAAACCATCTTTCCAGAATGGTAGTTGAGTATAACCTCTGATTTCCAACCCAATTTCAATTACTGAAATTTTACTAAATTTAAGAAAAAACACTAAAAGGAAAGATGCATTTGCAGACTCCTCCTTGATGGATGTTCATGGATGGATTTGAGGGAAAGAAATAACATGTTCAGAGTTTTTAGCCTATTTACCCTTGCTGGGGTATTCCTTGTTTTAGAGCAAAGGTGCCTTATCTGTGAAAGAATATAATTTATCCAAATGTTGGCTGTTCCACTGCAAGTTTTTCTTTGATTTGTGGGTTTTTCTACCATACTTGCTAAAAATGTTACTTCCTTTAAAGCTAGTCCTACAACTCAGTTTGCTTTATTAGAAAATGTGCAGGCTTTATGTTGCTTTTGTCTAAATGAATCTGGGTTCTTTACATAATCACTACTAAATTGTAGAATATGTACTCAATAAAATAATTGGGGAGATCCAGAATTCAATATCAAAGACAAATTGTCTTGAAAAATATAAGAGAACAACTACGGTATGAATGTAAGCAGAAGAAAATAGGAATTGGCAGCAGGACCCCCCTGGAAGAGTCAGAACTGAACATAAACTGTGTAATAAATAGATTTGTGAATCTTTTGATTTTAATGTTTACTTTTGGTTAATAAAGAGATTAATTTTTTGGTAATTGTATGAAGTTTTCATTATGTTGAAAGCTTGTATTTCAGAATTTTGTACAAAATCACATATATGCATCTTTATGCCTAACAGAAATTTCCAAAAACAAAAGCTTTAGTAAACACAATAAATTGCCAATTTCCTTAGTCATATTCTTTAAGACTCATTGTGGATGGTGAAACCATATTGGCAGATATACTGATTAGTTCAGTTTTTTTATCCCTGTTTTATTATAATCTGCTTAACAAAGTATAGAGTTACTACTATTCCTCTTCAAGTTTCTTCTAAATGTGTATGAATGAGGGTGAACAGAAATAATTTGTCAAACACAGATGAAACACCAGAGCTTTAAGATCATTTTAAACTAAGTTTGTAATATGTCTGACTCTATAACCACAGTTAAGGCTATTGCTCTGCCTTAAAGGACTGATTTAGGATGCAGAAGTAAGTAAATTTACAAAACTAAGTGTTGAGCAGCTGGGAAATAAAAGAACAGAAGTAAGCGCAATTTGGCTGTAATTTGTGCTGAAGGAGTAACTGATGTATATCGTACATGGTTAGGGTTGCCATGATATCTGAAATTGGCAGGTTTATTCTATTTATCAAATTATTGGTCACCAATCTTAGCACGCAGTAACTCTTGGGCAGCCAATACATTTGATAAATAAATACAATAGGAAAAAACAAAGCATGTCACAAGTTGATAAGATGTTGAATGGTTACTAGACAAAGAAGCAAAACAAGACTAGATAACGCACACAAATTTGGTGTTTCTGCCTGTGATGCAAAGTTGAATGTGTGTGCATATATGCATACATATGCTAGAGTTCCCTATTATGAAATTCAAGAGCCCTTTTGCATTAAGACCCTAACCTAAGATTTACAAGGCACTGATCTGATGTTGTTTATTTTAAAAATGCTTTTAAGAAGTGAAAAGCAAAGTATCCATTATGAGGATCATCATTTTTATTTCAAGAACATTCCAGGGCTCCAAACCTTTGCTATAAAGTAAAAACATAGGCTGGCGTGACCCATTGTTAATGTTGGAAGTATACAGGCTAGTAAAAAGCAACTTTTGAGAGTGGCAAGAAGCATTTTGATTCACTGGAGTTTTGTGTTTTGTTATATCTCCCATGACGGCAATTTTGTTAGAATACTCATGTCTAAATTCCCCAAGTACCTAACCGCTCTAAATGTCTGGGACCTCTGACAATTCATATTTCTTGAAGTTTATTATGTATTAAAATGATCAACTGGAAATAGTAAACATTAAACAAATCACTCTTCTGCTCATTATGTCTTGTTCTTTTTTATCTTCCCAGGGATTCACTGGCATTCTGTTTTGTTTTGTTTTTTACTTTCTATTATTATAGTCTTAATTTTTCAGGATCATGACCTACCTACCACTTGATGTGTCTGGTATTAAGATACAGTAAGGTCATGCCTTCGTTCCTATTTCACTCTCACTCTCATTATCATTAAGAAGAACAAAAGATCAATGAGCTGTGACACAGAAGTCACTGAAGACACATGGATTTAATATAGTGTGTGTGTGTGTAATTTATGGAATAACTAAATGATGTTTTAAACAGTGAATCTTAAAAGTGGTTTCCTTTCAGGCCTATTACCAGAAATGTCCTTATCTGAGAAATCACTCATCCATTGCTAGGTTGTAGCAGAAATACAGAAAAGTTTTAAGACACAGTCACCTTAACCTTTGTTGTGTGTTTTATTATGTTTTTCCTTAAAAAGAAGAAGTAAAACACTAGTATAATTGGTTTTTAACATGTGAGATTAAATAGCCAGCAAAGTATATAACTTGATAAAAAGCGGAAATCCAAGAAAATGAAGTGAAGGAATAAGACAAAATAGAGTCAACATATTTACCAAAAAAGTTCTGTTTTTGGTAAATTGCAATCCCAATTTTAAAAAAAGCATCAGTAAAACCTGTGTGTTTTATTAAATGGACAATAATATTTTAAAAATTACAAAAGTGGTTCAATTAACTCTCACTTGAGTCGATTGTGTTAATTGTTTAATGCCCTTATGTATTCCCCCATTTTCTCCAGCTTCGAGCATTCCCAGTGCTTTTGCCTTACAACAACAGCTTAGTTAATACCTAAACATGAAGCGGCAGCCTTTAATATAGAATAGAATAGAATAGAATTCTTTGTTGGCCAAGTGTGATTGGACACACAAGGAATTTGTCTTTGGTGCATGTG